>JAOTQJ010138996.1:0-39651 GCA_025642045.1 Solanum sejunctum | reverse complement strand
AGAAACAAAACCGTGCGCTGGTGCATGGGCGACCCATGGCTGGCAAAGCGGACAATATATGCACGTGTGAGGTCCGGCCTGTTACATATGACTTCAAACCTTGCTGAAAATATAAATTCAGCTTTAGTGTCGGCGCGTCAATTGCCAATTTATGATTTTTTGGAGGAAGTACATTTGATGTCTAGCAGGTGGAACTATGGCAATAAAAAAAAGGCAACATATACATTTACCGTGCTTATGGGTAAATTTCAGGAGATATCGGTAGAATATGAGATCAAGAGCACAAAGATGACGGTAATTATAGTTCTTTCTAAAAGTATAAAATTTCTGCAATGTTGTATGTTGTATACTAAATTTTTCTACTTTATGTTTTAATAGGTTGTATCGTCAACTATCCACGTGCACAATGTTAGCGATGAAGGGCAAAAATTTATAGTTTTTCTTGGAAACAGGATGTGTAGGTGCGATAGCTTTCAGATTTATGAAATCCTGTGTGCACATGGTTGGGCTGTCTTGAAGTTTAAACACCTACAATGAGATGAATATTGCTCGGATCTATATAAACAAAAAATTGTATTGAAAACTTATGAGTTGTCGATATATCCTTTGCCAGATAGAGTGGATTGGGTTATACCATACCATATATTGCAACATGGTCCTCCCGCCTATATTCAAAAGGCCTCCGGGAAGGCCAAACAAGAGACAAGTCATTCTCTGAGTTGCTGTCATCCAAGGGGAAAAACACATGTAGTACATGTGAGATTGCTGGCCACAACAGGTGATCTTGTAGGAGTAGGCCTCGAAGTCCTTATATTCTTGATGATCACTTATATTAGTTTGCGTACTTTCTTGCTTAATTTGGATGTATTTTTTAGCATTTCAAAAAATAAAAAATATACTTATATGTTAATTTGCTTTTTAAATGAATAAACTTACTTGTTTTGGGTATCAATGTATGGCTATAATTTTTTTCTTTATTATTTTTTGTGTTTGTTTAATGGATAGATTTAAGTTGCTTCTGCCAAGTTAGATATTGTATAAGCCAAGTAAAAATTGCCCCCTTGTATGTTGGGGTTGAGTGTGTAGAATTGTTGTAATCTGCCATTGTCTGCAAGACGTTAATACACAACTTACCAAAACATGTATAATGCCTATAAATGTATATGTAAAATAATGAAAGAGTATATTTTTTGCATGCGTATTATGTACTTTGTGGGGTTCATTCTATAGTAAATGAATGAACTATGTGTAATATTTATAGGTTATTGTACACGTTTGGTGGTTTGGTTTCGTATATAGAAATATACTATCAACGGACACCTCATGATTAATTGCGTACATATTCGAAAAAGTGACTATATGCTCCTGCTGTTGTGTATATATACCATTAATGAAAACTTGTTTTGTATAAATGGTGTTGATATTGTGCATATGCTTTTCAATTGACATCATTGTATAAAGGATTGCAGTCATTTAAATGTTTAAATAAGTTTGTATTACACGCTAATTCAATGTTTACCATGGCACTGGTATATACATAGTTGTCAAGGCAGCTTATGAACCCTTTTGAGTTGGTATGTGCTTATGTGAAACGTGTAAACAACAATTCATGGAAGTACAAAAAAAGATTAAAAAATGGAATAAATTAGACTTAGCAATAATAATGTTATTAAAGTTCAGGTAAATTGTGAAATACTTTGGACTAAACAAAAATGTGAATAAATTAGAAACAACATTCAGGGACAAAAACAGAACCCAAAATGTGAAAAAATTAGACTAGGCAAAATGAAGGATACATAAAGTTTAGGCAGGAGAGAAGTATATCCAAAAAATAGCATTGGGAATTATTTGTTGTTACTAAGTAGACCAACTAAATGTATTCAGCATGTCTTGGTCACCAAAAAAGGAACAAAAATATATCAGTGATCTGCTAGATTACTATTCTTTCAACCTCGTTTTCCATTGCCATCCTACTTGGCTTCGCTGGTGCTTCGTTGTCACTGACAGCATCATCTTGTATCTTTCGCATTCCATAATCCCACAATAGAGACGCATATCAGTTACGCGTGAGTCCAGGATCAGTGGGGTTTCTGGGATGACAGTCCCGTCACTCAAATACTCCGCCGAATGCGCAGAGGTATACTCTGCAGTCCCTGTGAAAGAAAAAGTAAAAAAAAAACGAAAACAGACAAGTGGCCGTTTGTATTATAATCCTAAAATACACTATCAAATGAAAAAAAAAATTGATTAATAACTTAAAAACTGGCTCCATCCTGTTGTGGTAGATTGTTGACATGAACAATGTCAAACGAATCATACTCTGTGTGAGATTTATACTTTGGGTGCTAATTTAAGTCTAGCCCCTTCTTTTCATAAAAATCCAACGACGCCAAGTACGTTAGTATAAGCTGTGCATATTTATTCACTTCTTTGACTACCAGTCCTTCATGGATAGCATATTTGATGGAGTCGTGTACATATATGGTGCAGTCTTGGAAGCACATAACTATGAGAAACCAATGGAACTTTTCTTCCGTATTCAAGGGGATGAAGACATTTTCAACTTTGCGCCATGGAACTGTGGCCTGCACCCTAAAACCATCCATGTAGGCTTTTATTGTTCGCTCTGAGCTTGCATTACATGCACCTCCCTCCAAATCAGCGTATGCATCCAAAATTCCTTTTATGAAGGTGCGGAAATTGCAGTCAATTGTGGTGAATTGGTGCTCCTTGCATTTAGAATACTTTGCCTTTTTTCTAAGTTAATACAAGATCACATATATGTGCTGGAATGTGAAAAAAAATACACATTATGTCGTGTAAAAAAATGTTTTGGTATAAAGTAAACTAATGTATATTATATTCATACCGAGTCATCGATCAATTAACCCTCACTTCCCAGCTTATAAAACTAGGTTTTGTCTGAGATGGTTGCGACACCAAGCTCAAGGGGCACAATACAATATAACCTTATTATTTTTGTATCGATCTTTGTTGTTCTTCTTGTGGTTGTGTAACACCTGATAAAATTACCAAATACCCCTAAAGGAGAGATGTGTTTATAACGCATCTTTTCATATTCCGATGGCAAATCCGAGGCCGGATATGCGATCAGCATGAAAAATTGAGCGAAAAGTGGTCTTAGTTGATTTTTAGAGCAACCGGATCAAAAGATAATTTTTCAATCCGAAAATAATTTCCCGAATAAGTGCACGATATGTGTACCACGACACCTTCCATGGATATACACTTAGATTTTGTCCAAACATTTTCTACGGAATTAGAAAACTCATTTGGAGAATTTTTAAAGAAAACACCAAAAATGTACAAGGTCCGCACGCGAACCCCCATACTAAGGTGAACATTTTTCTTTTATTTCGTGAGGGGCATTCTAGATCTTTTCCATCCCCTCCTAAACTCAAAACACTATCTAAATAGGTCATTTTGAGTGTAAAAAGGGTTTTAATCCCCACTCTAAATCCTTTCTAAGTTCTTGAAAAAGACTAGGGCTAAAGAGAAGAGAAGAGGAGTGAGGAATTGATAAGTTTGAGGAGCGTTCTTTAAAGTCGGTTATCAAAAGCTTCACACCAGGTCTATAAAGTTAAACTAAAACATGGGATTATTCTTCCATGTGACCTTGTTGATGGTATTAGAGGAGTGAAGAGTCTAATCAGTCTACCTACATGATTCTTGATTATTTTCTTGAAAGCTTTATATATTACATGTATTTTTATATGTTGATGATCATCCTAAACTTAATTTCCTGTAAAAACATGCATGAATGAACCTAGGGATAAAGTTTAGAGCCTTAACTTGAGTATGTTGATTGTGGTGTTGATGTGAGTATGAGGTTGAGTTGATTGAGTTTGATGACCACCTGAGTATTCATAATTGAATTCTAGAGTCTTGTCTAAATGACTTCTTCTTAGTGATTGACCTGAGTCTTTGAATTCTTAAATAAGCCATGAGTTGATGAATTGATTGAGATGTTAGGCCGAAAGATGTCATTTGAGTTGAGCTAATGAGATGATGAGAGTCTCTATGAGAATGATTGAGATGATGAGTTCCTCTACAAGGCTAACCGAGATAATTGATTGAGATAAGGAGTTTTATGAGCATTGAGTCTTGGGAGGAGTATCGTACGTCAAAATGAATAATGAGTAAGAGTAAATCTAACTCATACTCATTAGCGATCTTGCCAAGTGTAGATGAGGATTAGAACTATAGAGGACTTATTGAGGCCGGAACCCTAGTGGATTTTATTCGTTCTTTACCTGGAAAGTACAGAATGGCTGTGGCAACATCAGTGGGATTATTGTACAATGACTGACTCATGAGTGATTATTGTCGGATAAGAGAAACTCCCAAATAGTCCCCAAACTGAGTACTCTCAATCAAGTTGAGTTGAGCTGAGTTCTGTTGTGTTGAGTTAAGTTGAGTAGATTGATGAGGTTTGATTGGTTGATGAGTTACTTGTCTACGGTTTTTTCTTGCTTTAGATAGACATTTGACATTCTGATTTCATATGTTCTAAGTTGATGTATTTCTATATTAGTCTACATGTTTATATTTCATTTACACATTTTACATACTCGTATATTTCACGTACTGATGTCCTCTTTGGATTACATCATTTTATGATGTAGAGGAAGGTACTAGAGATCGTCAAAGGCATATCGTCGAGGATGTGAGCATTAAGCTGAGTTGGTGATCCTCTTTTACTTCGAATGATCATTATTTATTTTCATCTAGCTTATTAGAGTTAGACTTGAATTGGCTTTACTTTTGATTTGAGATAGCCATAGGTCTATCATTAGCACCATTTGATAGTGATAGAGGCTTCATAGACTAGAGTTGAGTTATTGATGTTCAAATTCTACTAAGCTAGCTTCTTTCAGAGTAGCCTATTTTATTTATATTATTTTGAGACATTAGACTACCCATTATTATCTTTCGTCTTCCGTTGATTGGTAGAGCTTATTGAATAGATGAATGTGAAAAGACTAAGTGGTTCACTTGGAGACTAGTAACAGCCTCTGGGCGCCAGCCACGTCTAGGGTACCATCTCGAGGCTTTGTCAGAGCACAGAGTTTAAGTGTCTTAGGGAGTCTATGAAGTTGTGTCTAGTAGAGTCTTGTTCATGGGTGTGCCGTGAACCACACTTCATAAGTAGGAGGTTATAGGACATTATGAATAGTTAGGCTTCTTTCGTGATTTGATTCGTGCAGTAGAGTTGATATCTATGAAACACCCTTGTAATTCATGCTCTATGCATTGTAGAGTTGCCTCCTAGAAGGGCCGTTAGATGTAGAGGGCATCTTCCAAGCAAAATCTTAAGCCACTCACGTCTCAAGGACATGAGGATCTTGTGAGTCCAGCTATCCCTGTTGAGTAGCTCCCACAAGCTGAGGTTTCCAATGCTGAGCTTTGCCAGTCTATCCAAATTTTAGATCAGGCTGTCACTGCACTTGCTGTAATGGGAGGAGAGGGCAGACAGGATGCACAGGAAATATCTAGAGTCTGGGATTTCTCAAGGATGAATCCGCTTGAGTTCACAGGGTCTACATCCAATGAGGATCCTGAGACCTACATGAAGGAGCTTCATAAAGTGTTCCAGGTGATGCTTGTGGCTGACACTAATATAGTTGAACTAGATGCCTACCAAATCAAGGGTTGGTCAGGATATGGTTCGACTAATGGAAGAAGGGTAGAGTAGAGAAAGCCCAATTGTTGACATTAGCAGTGTTTGAGGAAGCCTTCTTAGGGTACTTCTTTCCAAGAGAATGAAGGGAGGCCAAGGTAAGGTAGTTTTTAAATTTGAAACAGGCTCTATGACCATGCATGTGTATGGACTGAAGTTCACTCAGATATCTCGCTATCCTCTGGATATGATTACTGACATGAGGGAGAATGGGGATGTATATTAATGTTCTAAATAGAGGGCCAGAGAAAGATGGGAGGGGAGATATGCTTGTAAGCAATATGGACATCGGGAGGTTGATGACTTATGTGCAACAAGCTGATAAGGAGAGACAGCATGACAAAGAACAGTTCCGAAGTAAGAGGGCCAAAACATCCAACCATGAGGTTGGAATGAGAGGAAATGGTAACAAATTCCAGTCAGGGCCAGCACCATCATCTGCTAGTGCACCTGTGCCCAAAAACATAAATGATCAGATATCTCAGAATAGGCTAGTGTGGCTTAAGGTTCACAGGGTAAGCCACCATATTGTAAGTGTGGCACATTTCACTTGGGTAAATGCTTTGAGAGGAGTGATGTACGCTTCAAGGTTAGCCAAGTTGGTCATTTTCAGAGAGAGTGTCCAAAGTGGGATGACGGAGCTTAATTTTCTCAACTAGCATCGCTAGCAAAAGGAACCTAGAAAGGTACTACATTAGGCACAAATGTAGCTACAAACCGTTTGTATGCTATAGGTTGTCGCCAAGATTAGGAGAACTTCCCTGATGTTGTGACAGGTATGATTTGAATCTTTACTCTTGATTGTCATGTTTTGATAGATCCTGGTGCAACAATATCATTTATAACTCCTTATGTGGCTAGTAGATTTTATAGAACCCCTGAGAGTCTTCTTGAACCCTTTGATGTTTCTACTGCAGTGGGTGAGTCTATTCAAGCTAAGAGAATCTATAGAGCTTGTGTAGTGTCCATCTATCCATCATAAGGATACTCATATTGATTTGGTTGAGCTAGAGATGACTGATTTTAATGTGATTCTTGGCATAGATTGGCATCAGGCCTATTATGCCTCCTTTTATTTTAGAGTTTGAATTGTTAAGTTCCAATTCCCGAATGAACTGGTTCTTGAGTGGAAGGGCAATTTAGCTGCACTTAAGGGAAAGTTTGTCTCCTACCGTAGGGCCAAAAAGCTAATTTCCAAAGGTTGTATCTATCACCTCATTGGAGTTAAGTTTGATGATGTTTAGTCTTCTATCTAGAGTCAGTCCTAATTGTGAATGAGTTTCTGGAAGTGTTTCCTGAGGATCTGCCTGGAGTCCCTCCTGATACGAAGATTGACTTCGGGATTGATGTTCTTCTCGATACCTAGCCTATCTCATTTTCACCTTATAGGATGGACCCTAATGAGTTGAAAGAGCTAAAAGAGCATTTGAGGGATTTGTTAGAGAAGGGTTTCATTAGGCTGAGAATTTCTCCTTAGGGCACCCTTGTCCTATTCATGTGAAAGAAAGATGGGTCTCTTAGAATGTATATTGACTATAGGCAACTAATCAAGGTCACGACAAAGAATAAATATCCTCTCCCCAAGATAGATGATGTATTTGACCAACTTCAGGGTGCCTCTTATTTCTCGAAGATAGACCTCAGATCTGGCTACCATCAATTGAAATTGAGGGAATGTGATAATCCAAAGACAACCTTTAGGACTAGATATAACCATTTTGAGTTCTTTGGGTTGACGAATGCACCTGTATACTTCAGTGACTTGATTAATAGGGTGTTCAAATAATGTTTTGATATGTTTGTGATTGTGTTCATCGGTGATGTATTGGTGCATTCTTGAGTTGAGGATGAGCATGCTAATCACCGCAGAGTTGTCCTCCAGACTCTTAATGTCATGCCCCAAGAGGGTACCCAAGACGTAGTTGGCACCCAGAGATCATTGCTAGTCCCCAAGTGAACCACTTGGCCTCATCACAATCATTCAATCAACAAACTTCTGCTAATCAATAGAAGACATAAATAATTTAAATGGGCACATCTATCTAATCTCAAAATAATACAATAATGAAAGGATAGTAGAAAGAACTAGAACAACAAATCCTAACAATCAACGTTTGACTCTAGCCTATGAAGCCTCTATCACTATCAAGTGGTGCCAATGACAGACCCATGGCTACCTCAAATCAAAATAAGCTATCAAGTCTAATCCTATATACAATATGAAATAAATACAATAAATCCTCCGAAGTAGGGGAGGTTCACTAATCAGCTGGATGTCCTAGATCCTCGACGATGCACTTGTTGTCGATTTCTAATTCCTGTATATGCATCATAAAATGATGCAACACTGAGTGGCGTTGATATGTGGAATATATGCTATGTAAAATAACTGAATGAAACACAAACAAGTAGAATCATATGAAACAACAAATCAACTAAAGAATGTCAAGTGTCTATCTAAAGCAAAAATAAACAGTAGATAAATGACCCATCTAACCAATCAAACCTCATCAATAAAATCAGACACATCTCAGAGAGACTCATCTCATCTCATCTCAACTAAGAGTACTCAGTTTTTGGAACTTTCTGGGAGTTTTTCTTATTTGACAATAATCACTTATGAGCTAGTAAAAATATAACAAGCCACTGTTGTTTCCATAACTATTCCATACTTGCCAGGTAGGGAACGAATCGAATCCACTAGGTACCACTAGCAAATTAAACAAGTTCTCTATTGTTTCAGGGACTCTATCAAGAGGGAACGACAATATAATGTAATAGTTCAAATCCTCACCTACGCTTGGCTACATAGTTTGATGAGTGTGAGTTGGATTAACTCTTACTTTTTCCGTGCTCGATGCTCTTCACAAGACTTAATGCTCATAATACAATCATCCAAATCAAAACATCCCAATCAAATCATCTCAAATCAGCCTCATGGAGGCACTCGTCATTCAATCAGTTTCATAGAGACATTTATCATCTCATCAATCAATATATCTATAAATAACTCAAGGCATATATCAATTATTAGAGAACAATTGAGTAGACAAATCATTAGAATTCATTTGCAAAGACTTACGAACCATCAAGTACTATCAACCTATCATCATTCTCACATCACAAACAATAGTTACAATTGACATTCCCAGTCAATGCTCTAAACTCAACCCCTATCTTCTTTCATGCATCCTTTGAAAAGTTAACATGTAGGATTTATGCAAAATCTCATGAAAAGTATTCAATTCAAGAAAAAAAGTTTATGATGATCATCAACATATAAAAATAAATGTAGTAATTATAATTTCTCAAGAAAATAAGCAAGAATCATGTTGTAGACTCAAGAACTTTTAACTCTCTTCTAGGACCATCTATGGGGAACATGAGAGAACAATCTCATGTTTTTAGTTTATACTTACATACCTGGGATGAAGCTATCAACAATCAACTTCAAGAACTGCTTTTCAATTCTTCAATCTACGCTTCTTTCTTCTCTTCTCTCAAGCCCTAGTCTTTGAAGTGATTAGAAAAGGACTTAGAATGGGGTTTTAGACCCTTTTCACAGTCAAAATTACCTATTTTGATTGTGTTAGGAATTTAGGAGGGTTGGATATTATCCGAAATACTGCTCACGAATTGTTAGAAAAGTTTTTACTATGGGAAAGCGGGTTCGCGAAGCGTACCCATCGGGTACAAGTGTATTTTTCTAGAAATTTTTTGAATGAGTTTTCCAATCTCCATTGAATTTTTTTTTAAAAAAAGTAATTGTATGTCCGATACAAATGCGCGATGCACCTCTATTGCATACAAACATTGTTTTTTATTTTCTGACCAAAAATTTATCTTTTGATTCGTTCTCTCTAAAAATCGACCAAGATTATTTTTTCATTCAATTTTTCGTGTTGATCGCAAATCTGGTCTTAGATTTGCAAATATAACATGGAAAGAAATGTTATGCGCATATCTCTACTCTAATGGTATTTTGGTAATTTTATCTAGCATTACACTTAAGGACCATGAGTTATATGCAAAATTTTCGAAGTGTGAGTTTTGGCTTAAGTCAGTGGCTTTCCTAGGCCATATTTTTTTCGGTGATGGTATTTCGAGTAAATGCCCAAAAGATCGAAGCGGTTAAGAACTTGCCTAGACTGACCTTTCCTACTGAGATAAGAAGTTTCTTAGGATTGATAGGCTACTATTGCAGATTTGTTGTTGGATTTTCTTCCCTATCCACACCATTGACCAAATTGACTCAAGAAATGGTCAAATTTCAGTGATCTGATAAATGTTATAAGAGTTTTCAAGAGTTGAAGACTAGACTAACTACTGCACCAGGTTTAACCTTGCCTGATGGGACAAAAGACTTTATGATATATTATGATGCGTCAAGAGTGAAATTGGGTTGTGTGTTGATACAGCGAGGAAAAGTGATAGTCTATGCTTCAGGATAACTTAAGGTTCATGAGATAAACTATCTGACCCATTATCTTGAGTTTGCAGAGGTGGTGTTTGCACTTAAAATCTGGCGCCACTACTTATATGAAGTGCATACGGATGTGTTCACTAACCACAAGATCTTGTAGTATGTCTTCAGTTAGAAAGAGCTCAAGTAGCAATAGAGGAAATGGCTGGATTTGCTCAAGGATTATGACATAAGCATTTTCTATAATCCAAGTAAATCTAACATTATTGCTGATGGTCTTAGTAGGTTGTCAATAGGTAGGATGGCTCATGGTGAGGAAGGAAAGAAAAAGTTAGCGAAGGAAGGGCGTCGACTGGCTCAATTGGAAGTTCAACTTAAAGAGAATAATGAGGGAGGAGTCAATGTTCAAAATAGGTTTGCTTCATCTTTAGTAGTAGAGGTAAAAGAAAAGCAAGACCAAGATCTAGTCATACTTCAATTAAAAGAGGTTGTCCACAAAAATGAAGTGATGGTCTTCTCCAAAGAGGGAGATAGAGTGTTGAGATACCAAAGTAGATTGTGCATTCCAGATGTTGACCGTGTCCGAGATAGAATCATGGTTCAAGCCCATAGCTTGAGATATTCCATTTATCTTGACTCTACCAATATGCACCATGACTTAAGGGAAGTCTATCAGTGGAGTGGAATGAAGAGGGATATTGCTGAGTTTGTTTCAAAGTTCCCGAATTGCCAATAAGTCAAGTTGAGCATCAAAGGCTGTGTGGATTGGAACAAAACTTTGAAATTCCTGAATGGAAGTGGGAGATGATCAACATGGACTTCATTATCGGTCTACTGAGGCCTCAAAAGTAACATGATTTGATATGGATGATTGTGGATAGGATGACCAAATTACCTTACTTCTTAGTAGTTAACATAACTAACACTGCAGAGGAGTATGCCAAGATGTACATCCATGAGATTGTGAGGTTGCATGGAGTTCCCTTGTCCATCATCTCATACAGACTAGCTTAATTTGCCTCCCAATTTTGAAGATCTTTCCAGAAAGGATTGGGTACTAAAGTGAATCTGAGTACTTCTTTTTATCCTTAGACATATTGTTAGGTAGAGCGCACAAATTAGACATTAGAAGATATGTTGAGAGCATGTGTCCTTAACTTTAAAGGAAATTTTGATGATCACTTACCATTGAATAAATTTGCATATTACAATAGTTATCATGCAAGCATTCAAATGGCTCCCTATGAAGTTTTGTATGGGAGGAGATGTAGATCACCAATTGGGTAGTTTAAGATTGGAGAATCCAAGTTGATTGGACGTGATCTTATCCGTTAGACAATGAAGAAGGTAATTGGCATAAAAGAGAGGTCAAAGACTGCACAAAGCTGCCAGAAATCGTACACAGATGTGAAGAGAAGAGGCATAGAGTTCGAGGTAAATGACTGAGTGTACTTGAAAATGTCATGTATTAAGGGTATCATGAGATTTGGGAAGAGAGGGAAATTAAGTCCTTACTATATTGGTCCATATTAGAGTGTAAAGAGGATTGGGAAGGTTGCTATGAGTTAGAGTTGTATTTCGAGTTAGACACAATTAATTCAGTGTTCCACATTTTGATGTTGATAAAATGGTTAGGAGGTCCTGCCTTGGTGATCCCAGCTGAGAGTGTTGTAGTAAAGTATAGCTTAACATATGAAGAGGTGCTGGTCCAAATGCTTGATCTTTGCATTTGCAATTGAGAACCAAAGAGATTGCCTTAGTCAAAGTCGTGTAGACAAATCAATTTGTTGAGGAAGCCATATGGCAAATTGAGAAAGAGATGAGAGCTAAATATCTGCATCTATCTATGCTTGATGATTAGAATGTTGAAGGTAATATCCTTACCCTTAACTTAAATTGAGTATCTATTCTTGAGTTGATGTATCTATTCTTGAGTCTGAATAGAGATTGTTGAGGTTGAGGAGGAGTCGAGAGTTTGATAGCTTGGGTGAGTATTGAGATGAGTCTTGAATGTATTCATGTTTTGATGTCTACCTTTACTTATCATTTGAGGATGAATGATTCCAAGGGGAAGATAATGTAATACTCGATAAAAGTACTAAAATGCCCCTAGAGGGGAGATGTGTGTATATAGCATCTTCTCATGATTTGATGGAAATTCTGAGGCCGGATATGCGACCAGCAAGACAAATTAGGTGGGGAAGTGGTATCGATTTATTTTTAGAGCAATTGAATCAAAAGATAATTTTTGATATGAAAATGGTTTCCAAAATAAGTACACAACAGGTGTGCGATGCGCATTTGCTACGGACCTACACTTAGATTTTGTCCAAAACATTTCTAAGGGATTAGAAAAATCGTCCAGAGAATTTTTGGCAAAAACACCAAAAATGAACAAAGTCCGCATATACCTAGGTGAACATTTTTCTTTTATTTTGTGAGGGGAATTCTATAACTTTCCAAATCCCTTTTAAACTCAAAACACATTCTAAATGAGTCGTTATGAGCCTAAAATGGATTTTAATCTCCATTCTAAGTCCGTTCGAAGTTCTTTAAAAAGACTAGGGCTAAAACAAGAGAAGAGGAGCGAGGAATTGAGGAATTTGAGGAGAGTTCTTCAATGTCGGTTATCAAAAGCTTCGCACCAGGTACGTAAGTCTAAACCAAAGCATGCGATTGTTATCCCATGTGCCCCTATTGATGGTAATAGAGGAGTTAAGAGGCTAATGAGTCTACCTACATGATTATTGATTATTATCTTGAAAATATTATCTAGTATATATATTTTCAGAGTCTTGTGGTGTAGATGTGAGTATGAGGTTGAATTGATTGAGTTTCATGACTTGAGTATTCATAATTACATTCTAGAGTCTTGTCTAAATGACTTCCTCTTAGTGATTGATCTAAGTCCTTGAGTTCTTAAATAAGCCTTAAGTTGATGAGTTAATTGAGATGTTAGACCAAAAGGTCCCATTAGGTTAAGTTGATGAGATGATGAGAGTCTCTATGAGATTGATTGAGATGATGAGTGCTCTATGAGGCTAATCGAGATAATCGATTAGAATGAGGAGTTTTATGAGAATTAAGTCTTAGGAGGAGTATAGAGCATTGTTCTGAGTAAGAATAAATCCAACTCTCACTTGTTAACTACATTGCCAAGTGTAGGTAAGGATTAGAACCATTAAATTGAGGTTCCCTCTTGAGTTAAAGTCCCTAAAAGCAATAGTGGACTTGTTGAGGCCGGATCCCTAATGGATTCAATTTGTTCTTTACCTGGCAAGTACAAAATGATTTTGGCAACATCAATGGAATTATTGTACAATCACTAGCTCATAAGTGATTGTTTTCAAAGAAGACAAACTCCCAGATCGTCCCAAAGTAAGTACTCTAGGTTGAGTTGAGTTTAGTTACATTGAGTTGAGTTGACTGAATTGATGAGGTTTGATTTTTTTGATAGATCACTTGTCTACTCTTTTTTTCTTGCTTTAGATAGAGATTTGACATTTTGATTTAGTATCTTTTGAGCTGATGTATTTCTATATTATTCTACATGTTTCTGTTTCACTCAGCCATTTTACATACTCATACATTCCATATACTGACGTCCTCTTTAGACTACATTATTTTTTGATATAGAGAAAGGTACTAGACATCGTCAACAGGCACATCGTTGAGGATTTGAGTATTCATGTAACACTAGACAAAATTACCAAAATACCCCTAGAAAAGAGATGTATACATAACGCGTCTTCCCATGCTCCGATGGTCTAACGACCCCAAAAAAGTGCCCAAAAACGTGTCTCAAATTGCCAAAAATTTTAATTTCCATATCTCTCAAAATCCATTTGTTATTTCAAAAACCTGACTTCATATTCTTGTTCAGGGGTAGGGGAAAAGGGTCTAACCCTGAATTTAGAGAAACTGTAGCAATATTTTATTTTTTCAAAATTTCAATTTCTAGAGACGATCGCTGACAAGTCGCGATGCGCCTCTATTGTAGAGAAGTGTTAATTTTGCCCAATTTTGTTGTCTCGGTCCAAGACTTTTGAGTCTTGGGCATAAGTGTTCCCTAACAAGTTTTTACCTATACTTATTCATATTTTACCCTTATATCATCCTAAACATTTCCCAATACTCACTCTAATACTTAGCCATATTTTTCACTCCAAAATTCAAGTCCCAAAACCCTCATCAGAAACTAAGGATTTACTTCCTCAAGAGTTAAAGGAGGAATTGAAAGATTTGTTGAAAAAGGGATTTATTAGACCTAGTCAATCCCATTGGGGTGCTCCGGTGTTGTTTGTGACAAAGAGGGATGGGTTACTTAGAATATGCATTGACTATTGGCAACTTAATATGGTCACTATAAGGAATAGATATCCTCTTTCAAGAATTGATGACTTGTTTGACCAATTACAAGGGGCTAGTTTTTTCTCTAAGATTGATCTTCGGTCTGAGTATCATCAGGTAAGGGTGAGGGAGTGTGATATTCCCAAAATAGCCTTCCAGACTAGATAAAGGCATTATGAATTTGTGGTGATGTTCTTTGGGTTGAGTAATGCACCGGCCATCTTTATGGACCTAATGAATAGAGTCTTCAAATCCAACCTTGATTCCTTTATTTTGGTCTTCAGTGATGATATTTTAATCTATTCACATGGTAAGGAGGAGCATATGGGCCATTTGAGGGTTATGTTACAAAGATTGAGGGAGGAGAGGTTGTATACTAAATATGACAAGTGTGAATTTTGGTTGAAGGAGGTTGCATTCTTAGGTCATGTGGTGTCAGGGAATTATATAAAAGTGGATCCTAATAAAATTGATGTGATTAGGAATTGGCCTAGATTCTTGACCCTATTGGATATTAGAAGTTTCTTAGGCCTTGAGCGTTACTACAAAAGATTTGTGGATGGGCTCTCATCCATTGCTTCCCCTATGACAAAATTGACTTAAAAGAAGACTAAGTTTGTATGGACAAATGAATATGAGAGAAGCTTCCAAACATTGAAGGATAGACTTGTGTCTGCTCCTATATTGTCACTACCAAGATGGGCTTGAGAGTTTTGTTGTGTATTGTGATGCATCTAGAGTTGGTTTGGGTTGTGTGCTAATGCAAAATGGTCAGGTCATAGCCTATGCTTTTAGGCAACTCAAGGTACATGAAAAGGACTACCCTACCCATGATATTGAATTGGCCATTGTGGTACTTGTATTAAAGATTTGGCAGCATTATTTGTATGGGGTGCATGTTGATGTCTTCACCGATCATAAGAGCCTCAAATATATCTTCACTCAAAAAGATCTCAACTTGAGACAAAGAAAGTGGCTAGAACTTCTTAAAGACTATGATATGAGTATGTATTAACATCCGGCTAAGTAAAATGTTATGACAGATGCTTTGAGTCGGGTGTCTATGGGTAGCCTAGCTCATGTGGATGGTGGTGATAGGGACATGGCTAGGGAGGTGCATAGATTGCTAAATTTTGGTGAGGTTGAAAGATATGGGTAATGATATTATTGTTGTTGATGGTTTTAAATCTTATTTGGTTGATGAGGTGATAGCAAAACAAGATCTTGACTCTTTCTTGATTGAATTGAAGGCCTTGGTGAAAGAGGTCAAAGTGGAGGTTTTCTCCCAAAGGGGAGATGGGGCCCTTAGATACCAAGGTAGGTTATGTGTGCCTTGAGTTGATGGTTTGAGGGAGAAAATCCTTGATAAGACCTATAATTCTTATTATTCTATCCACCCCAGTTGCACCAAAATGTATATAGACTTGAGGGATGTATATTGGTGGGGAGGCATGAAGGTGGACATTGCCAAATTTGTTTTTGGTTGCCATCATTGTCAACAAGTCAAAGCCGAACACCAAAGGCCGAGTGGCCTAACCCAAGACATAGAGATTCCCACTTATAAGTGGGAGGTGATTAATATAGATTTTGTGGTTGGATTGCCCAAGACTAGAAAGAGTTTTGATTCCATATGGGTGGTGGTTGATAGGATGACGAAATTAGCTCACTTTCTACCAGTTAAGACTACATATGGGGATGGAGAGTATGAAAGGTTGTACATCTATGAGTTGGTGAGGTTACATAGGGTTCCTTTATCCATCATATCGGATCATGGTTCAAAATTCACTTTTCACTTTTGGAGTTCTTTTCAAGGGGGTCTTGGTACAAAAGTTCACTTTAGTATGACCTTTCACCCTCAAACAAATGACAAAGATGAAAGAACCATTCAAAGACTTTTAGGGCTTGACTTGGAGCTTAAAGGTGGTTAGGATGATCATCTTTCATTGATTGAGTTGCCTACAACAATAGCTACCACTCTAGCATTGGTATCGCTCCTTTTGAGGCTCTTTATGGGAGATGTTGTGGACTGATGGGCTGCTTGAGGTTGGAGAGGTGGCCCTTTTGGGTCCTGATCTGGTCATAGAGGCTCTTGAGAAGTTTAAGATTATTAATGAAAGTTTGAGAACAGTCCAAAGCCATCAAAAATCCTATGCCGATGTAAGAAGGAAAGATCTAGAATTTCAAGTGGGTGAGTGGATCTATTTGAAGGTTTGTCCAATGAAAGGTGTGCTTCGTTTTGGTAAAAAGGGGAAGTTGAGTCCAAGGTATGTTGGTCCTTCTAAGCTGATAGAGAGGGTTGGCAAGATAGCTTGTGAGTTGAAGTTGCCTAGTCAAATGAGTTTGGTTCACCCAGTGTTCCATGTCTCTATGTTGAGAAAATGTGTTGGTGATCCTAATGCCATTTTGCCTCTTGATGTTGTAGGTGTTGTTAAGGATAAATTGACTTATGAGGAGATTATAATTCAAATCTTGGATAGGCAAGTGAAGAAATTAAGGAACAAAGAGCTGGCATCCGTTAAGGTCCTTTGGAGGAACCAACAAGTCGAAAGTGCTACATGGGAAGCCAAAGTAGACATGCAAAAGTAGTATCCTTATCTTTTCCACTCCACTCAAGTCTAAGGTGCTAATTCTAAGTTGCCTATGTGATTTCAAGTCTTATATTTCAGCCCATATATCATTCATATGCATTCATGTTTAACTTGGTAAGCTTATGATGATTTTACACTTATGTTAAGAATTTAAAAATGGTGTTTTACATGTTATGTGGCATTGTTGTTGGGGATGGTTTGTTGATGATCACTCTTGTCTTGTATGTCTATTTTACATTAGGGGATGAATGTTCCAAGGGGGGATATAATAACGACCCCTAAAAAAGTGCCCAAAAACGTGCCTCAGATGCCTAGAATTTTAATTTCCATTTCGCTCAAAATCCATTTGTTATTTCAAAAATTCAACTTCATATTCTTGTTCAGGCAAATTTGGGAGAAGAGGGTCTAACACCAATTTTAGAGCAACTGTAGAAAAATTTAATTTTTTCAAAATTTTAATTTCCAGAGATGATCCGCGATAGCTCCACGAAGCGCCTCTGTCGCGAAGCAGTGTTAATTTTGCCCAGTTTCATTGTCTCGGTCCAAGACTTTTAAGTATTGGGTCTAAGTATTCCTAAATATTTTTTTACCTATACTTAGTCATATTTCACCCTCATAGCATCCTAAACATTTCCCAATACTCACTCCAACACTTAGAAATATTTTTCACTCCAAAATTCAAGCCTCAAAACCCTTATCCAAAACTAAGGATTTCCTTCAAGTTTAAAGCCTCTATTTTCAATCTTCACCAAGAGCTTCTTGAAAGTTAAGATATATAGGTTTTAGCCATTGGGTTCTTCCACCTATGGTGACCTAACCTCCTTTTTACTAATATTGCATGATTTAAAGTTGATTTTATATGTAGATCTTATATAATAAGAAATTTACTGCATAGTGATTTGAGTTCATGAAAGTATGGTTCTTTTAGCATGTTTTGGTCTCTAAATCGTAGATGTAATGTTGGTTTTCATGAGGGGTTTTGATGTGAATGTATTGGGGGAGTTGCAAGGTGTTGATTGATGGTTTTACAATATATTTTCTTGCATGATTTCATCTCTAACTTACATGGCTTTTTACCCCCATTTCACACCCTCTAAGTGTTTGATAAAATATCCAATTGTGGTTGCTTGAGAAGTTGAAGGTCCAAAGCATGAGATATGATATGATTGACTGTATGATAATGAAATGCACTTACGTATATGATATATTCTATATAATGTATTGCATTAGATCATCTCCGATCCAAGAGGACAATAGTCCGGGTAACCATGTTGGGGGATTGTACTTATCAACCATGTGAGGGGTTTATACCTCTCTACCGTGTTGATAAGGTGTGATTATCATGAACCATGTGAGGGGTTTATACCACACAACCACCAAGGGGTTTATACCTTGAATAGCTAGCTTGGTCTCTTCTACACATATGATATTCTATATGAGCATGAGTTACTTAAGCATATTTTACTTATGCATTAAACATACATGTCATACTGTTATATTATTCCTATTGCCTATTATTATGCATTTTGATTATAATGCCTATCTCTTGTTGTATCGAATCCTACATACTTAGTACATTTAAACGTACTAACGCATACTCTTGGCTACATGATATCACCATGTAGGATCCGAAGCTCAAGTTGATCACCTCCTCGTCCACATGGCTAGTCGGTGCTATTAAAACTAGTTGGTTAGTACTCCATTTTGGGGACCTTGGCCTATGATTTCCCTTACTTTGTATTGAGACATTCTCTACTTTATGTTTTATTTTTACTTTGATAATGATATGAGTGTGACTCTTGTCTCTTGTTTATGATATTATGCAAGCTTTTACTTTAGTCCCTTTGCCCCTATTCTTACTTTTTATGTTTTGTTTATGCTTGCACGACCAATGATGTGTATGGCAAGTTAACAGGCTTGTATGTTACCCCTTTGGGTTCCCTATTTGCTATGACACATCTAGGCCCTACGTTTGGGTCATTACAAATGAAAAATTCAAGGTCGAATATGCAACCATCATGAGAAATTGAGTAGGGAAGTAGTCTCACTTGATTTTTAGGGCAATCGAATCAAAAGATAATTTTTTGACGCAAAAACATGAACAAGTGTTGGTGTGCAATAGAGGTTTGATGCGCCTCCATGATAGATCAACACATACGTTTTTATGAAAAATTTTCTACGGATTCAAAAAACTCATTCGAAGAATTTTTGGTTAAAAAACATCGAAAATATACCTTGTTTGCTTAACAGACCTTATGTCCCGAGATGGACTTTTTCAAATTTCATGAGGGGCATTCTAATACCTTTCCAAATCCCTCTTGGACTTAGTATACGATCAAAATAGATCATTCTAAGTGTAAAAAAGGTTAAAACCCTATTCTAAGTCCTTGAAAAAGACTAGGGCTAAAGAGATGAGAAGAGGAGCGAGGAATTGATGAGTTCAAAGAGGGTTCCTTTAGGTTGATTGTCCAAAGGTTTAATCTAGGTATTTAAGGGTAAACTAAAGCTTGGGATTATTCTCTTATGTTCCTCATAGATGGTCACAGAGGAATTGAGAGTTCATGAGTCCCCATATATGTTTCTTGAATTGTTTCTTGAGTATTTTCTTGACATTTATTTCTATTATATGTATTTTCCTATGTTTATGATCATTATAAACTTGTTTTCTTGAATTGAATACTTATAATGAGATATTGTATGAACCCTATACGTTAACTTTTGAAAGCGTACATGAGTGAACCTAAGGATTGAGTCTAGAGCCTTGACTTACAATGCTGATTGTGATTGTGATGTAAGCATGATGATAAGTTGAAAGAACTTCATGGTATTGTGAGTATCCATAAATGATCTCCAATGATTTTTCTATTCAATTGTTCTCTAATGATTGATCTAAGACTTGAGCTATTAATTGATATGTTGAATCAGTGAGATGATGAGAGTCTCTATGAGACTGATTGAATGATCAGTGCCTTCACAAGGCTGATTGAGATGGATGAGTCTTATAAGCATTAAGTCTTGAGAGGATTATCAAGCACTGAAATAGGTAAGAGTACATCGAACTCACACTCATTAACTACATTGCCAAGCATAGGTGAGGATTAGAACCATCACATTACTTTGAGGTTCCCTCTTGATAAGAGTCCTTGAAAAATAGAGGACTTGTTGATTGCCAACTCCATTATGGATTATCCATTATGGTTTGGATTTGTTCTCTACCTAGCAAGTATAGAAAGGTTGTGGTAACACCAGCGAGATGTTGTACAATCTCTAGCGCATAAGTGATTATTGCCGGATAAGAAAAACTCTTAGAAAGTTTCCACATTGAGTACTCTGAGTCGAGATAAGATGAGATGAGATGAGTTAAGTTAAGTTCCATTGAGTTGCGTCTGAGCTTATTAATGAGGTTGATTGGTCGATGAGTCACTTATCTACTCTTTTTTCTTCCTTTAGATAGACATATGACATTCTGATTTGGTTATTAGTTTTAGTTGATCTTATTTCTATAGTATTCTACCTATTTTTGTTACATTTTGCTATTTTAGATACCATACATTCTATATACTAGCGTCGCTAAGTGCTGCATCATTTCATGAAGTAGATACAGGTGTTAGAGATCGTCAATAGGCGCATCATTGAGGATCTGAGCAGTTCAACAGAGTTTGTGAGCTTTCTTCACTTTGGAGGACTATTATTTACATTTATCTAGCAATAGAGTTAGACTTTTAGAGTAGTTTTACTATTTCTTGAGTTAAGGTAGCCTTGGGTCTCTCATTGGCACCACATAATGGTGATAGAAGCTTCACAAACTAGAGTCGAATGCTGATGTTGAGACTTGTGAGCTAGTTTCTTTCTAACTAGCCTTTTTTATTAATTATGCTATTTGATATTAGGTGTGCCCATTATACTCCATACTCTTTCATTAATTTGTAGAGTTATTAAATGAATGGATATGATAAGGCTAAGTGGTTCACATAGGGATTAATAATAGTCTCTGAGTGCTTGCCACATCCAGGGTACCCTTCCTGGGCATGACAAACTTGGTACTAAGGCACAAAGTTCAAAAGTCCTAGGGAGTTTTTGAAGTCGTGTCTAGTAGAGTCTTATTTATGAGTATGTTGTTGACCACACTTTATAAGCAGATATAGGACATTAGAAATTGTTACACTTCTTTCTCATTCCAAATTAATACGATCGAGTTAAACTCTACAAAAGCTCTCATCTAATATGTATATTATGCATTTAAAGAATTGTCACCATGTTTCGACAAAGAGCCAATAAGGTGAAAGGGGTCTAGGCAGACAAATGCTAACCACCCCGAGCCCCAGAATTAAGATGAACCCATAGGCCCAGCTACCCCTGTCGTGCAACCACCATAGGCTGACATCAACAATGTTGATCTTTGCCAGACAATCCAAACTTTGGTGCAGGATATGACAGGACTAGTTATTAGACAAAGAGCAGGCAAACGGGGTATTTCAAATATATCTGGAGTTCTTGAGGATGAAACCACCTGAGTTTAAGAGGTCAAGAAGGAATAGCAATAGGAATCGCTTACAAGCACGGTATTATAAACTTAAAGCTCAGGGATCTGAGTCACGGGCCAGTATGGTTCGAGGTTCATGAGGCAAGCCACTTTATGGTATGAATGGCAGATATCACCTGGGAGAATGCTGTAAAGGAAGATATGGATGTTACAAGCATGGCCAAGTGGGTCTTTTCCAGAGGGATTGTCCTAAGTGGGCCAAAAAGGCCCAAGCTTCTACACTAGAACCCATAGTTAGAGAGGATTAGGAAAGTTCTCCAACTTCTCCGTAGATGTCATGATGGATATTATTGGAGTCTTTACTTACTTTTGATGTATTCATGAGGTAGAATCTTATGTCTCTAAGGATTTTGATGTTACCACCTAAGAGTAAGATGTGAGGTCTTATAACACCCTGAGTAGAGCTATCATTCCAAACCTAGAATGATGACAATGGAAAGAAAAGGATGAGATAGTGAGAGCGATAGTTGATTGAGACTTATAAATAGAGTTATATACCTATTAGGTAAGTAGTGTTATGAATTGATTTCCATAAGTTTGATGAAAGAGTCGTAAGGACCCTATGATTGTCATGATGAGGTATAGAAAGAGTTAGTGTCTGGATGTGTTAGAGCGTGCTCAAAACTAGAAAAAGTTCTATGTTGATGTGTTCAGACATTTGTATTATGAGGGTGAAACATACAGGTTGAATAGGGGATAAGAGTGTTTTCAATGTCATAGATCTACACTAGGTTTATAATTCTGATGTAAGAGCCCTACGAGTTTTATATAGTTATGAGCTTAGCTAGGTAAAAATGTATAGTGACTGAAGTAATGGTACTTGAGTTGCGAAGATGGGATGTGTTGATTGAATTCCTGCTATGATATTTTAGTCAGCTTATGCTCTGAAATTTACCTAGTAATTATAAGGTGGCGTGATGATTGGAGAGGTGTGTGATAGATGCACGTGCTAGTACTAGACTCTAAGCTTGAATTTTGAGGAGTAGTGGTAAAGAGGATACAACATTGGTAAGGGTGATAGTCTTTGTTGGAGATTTGCTCTAAGAGGTTTCCATAGCGTGTCCTTGAGAGTAGGTTACTTGTTGGTAAGGAAAAGTGATGCTATGGGCAGAGTACAAGTGCCCCTTAGGTAAGATGAGTAAAGTGAGGATAGTCGAATAGATAAGAGAAGGATCGAGATGTGCATCCATGATTATGTAAAGATGGATGAACTCTAAGTTATGACTGCCATAAGAATCTAGATAGTGTATTTGAGTTGTCAATATAGAGTATGCTTATGTAAGCATTCTTTGTCATCACAAGTAGCTATGTTGATTGGGGCTTATGGATAGATAATAATGACTTTTCCATAATAGTCTAAGTGTCATACAAATAAGTCTATGGGGCATAAAATTTGAGCATTAGCAGGCAAAAGAAGAGGTTAGATTGTAAGAGTTGTGGGAAGAGGTTATGTACACTATTAAGAGTAGCAAATATAGAGAGATTTCCATAGAGATAGGTAATGCACACTCAAAACATGCCTATATTTTGAGGTCAAAGCGGTCGTCAAAGTATTAAACCTAACCAAGGTTAGGGTTGAATCCCACGAGGAATACATATACTTTATGCATTGGTCACTAATAGACAAGTCAAGCATCAAATAACTCAATTCCTAAGATGGGGTGTTTTGCAATGGTTTGTATTACTAAAAATGATACTAATAAAAAGGAGAGACAATCAAATTGAAGAGCAACTTGGGTAATTGTGTTCCCCATGATTCACTAACTTAAACTTCGGATAACACTACTCTTATTTAGGACATTTCATGCAAGATGGTAACTTAGGTTCTTCCAGTCCTTTGGTTAAAGGTAAAGGTCAAATTTCACTATAGCGCTTGGAAAGCTACCATAGTGTGCCAAACTAACTGGTACCTATTGTCCCAGTCAACCTCACCTTGGCTGGGTTCGGTTGATTAGACGAGAACATATCAATAAAATTCTATTAACCATTTCCTTTTCCTGTTCATCACTACCTGGGCCGGGATCATGACACTAGGCGGGCTTTACTATTGGCCATAATTAGACAACATGCAAAATGAAGGGAAATGGTTAATACATGCAAATACCTAACTCAAGAAGTGCAAATAATTCGGGTTTTCTAAGCTAGCTACTCATGGTTACACAAGAACCAAGTTATGGTGTTTAGCTTCTCGTTACTTGGGAAAACAAATCAATGATAAATAAAGAACATATGGTAGATTCCCTACCTAAGAAGATTGAAAAACAATGAAACACACTTTGTAATTAGAATCACAAGCTTGAATGATGAAATTAATCTATAAGTGAATCTAAACTCCAAATTTGAGTCTCCAAAGTAAAACCCTAAAAATCTACTCTAAATCCTCTCAAAATTCTTTATATGTTCTCAATAATAATGAAAATTCACATTCAAAAACCTAACATATACTATTTATACTATTTATAAATGGGTCCCTAAAATAATTAGAAAATCTGGTGAGGCCTATTACGGCTCGCAGGTACGACTTATAGTATACCCTACGAGTCTTAATTGAGCTTTCATGGTAAGCATTCGTTAATTAGGATCTCACTGCTATTATCCACCTCTACAAGTCATAGTATACTCTATGACTCATAGTGCCTTCTCGTAGTCCTTACTTGCATTTCTTGGTTCAATCATGAGCAACACTGGAACTTGCTACAAGTCCTCCTCTTATGGGTCATAGTGAGACCTATGACTCTTAACTGAGCCTCATGTAGCTGACCTTCAGATTATCAGATCTTGAATTTGGACACCAGAAGTTCCTATGAGGGCACCTCTATGACTCGCAGTCGATCTTGTATGTCATGACTTTAGCAAAATCTACAGCTTTTTCCCAAAATTGAGCCAACCTTTATTTTTTGCAAAAACAAACATAAAAACACATATAAACCATAAAAGTTGCATTGAGAACACACAAAATCCCAAGTTATAGGCATGAAATGTATTGGATTTTGACAACACATCAACACCATAAACTTAGCGTTGTTGTTTGTCAAGCGATGACTCAATCTAAATAGACAATAAAGCAATGCATAGCAATCAACCTAATGACATATACCATACTCAAGTTCAACTCAGGTACCTATACCAGTTTTTTCGAAACAAGAGCATGTAGATATTAGCAAAACAGAGCATATTGATACATGTGGCATTCCAAATGTGACAATTAAAAGAACATAAACAATCCAGAATCAATGAGCAAGTCCCTTATTGACAATGTAATGTGAATTCCTTCACAAGAAAGAAGTCCCTTTGAAATCACTCAATGAAGATATCATAATTCAACCATGGGACTGTGCAAGCATACTCACTCTAGCAAGTGACATCCATGAATAATGACCAATACCATAGGTTTTCCCATAGACTCAGGACCCGAACTATTGACTAATTGATCTAGGATCACTTTAGGACTTTATAAGCATGTAATGTAGGCTTATGGGGATTTGGTATGGGATTTTGGACAATTAGTGACTAAAGGCCAATCTTGAACCACGCTTTTCAACACTTTCGCCTTGCCAACTCAATCATTTACAACTTATTCTCCCATTTTCTTCATCTTCAAGATTTTTCGGGTGTTTTCTCTTTAGTTTTTGGCTTTTACCTTCTTTCACATAACATTTGGCTTTTTAAACTCCGTCTAAGGCATTGTTTTCTAGTTCTCTCATCCGATACATGATTTTCCTCTTTCTCTTTATATTCTTAACTCACCACCTCATTTTTGTTAATTTACCCTTACATTGGCCACCCTCAACTTAAGCTTTTAGCCTATAGTGAAGTACACAATATCATATCCCCAAACTAGGGCCATTTTTGGTAGCCACCCTTGGCATAGGTATTGTGCCTCAACTAAGGTTCACAATGCTCAAGGATAGGCCAGGGCAAATATCAAGGTATTTTACTAAAAATGGCTAGGCGAATCAGGTGTTAAGTAAGAAATGGTACATGTAAGGCTTAAACATTTGGAGTAAGGGATAAAATTCACATTTGGTTAGTCATTTAGGCCAAAATAGACAATTTCAAAGAATAAGGGCCTAAGATCACTTCCTAGCTCATATAGTCTCCAGTCCAACTTAAAGTATCAGGGAAAATTCTAGATCAGTACATAATGCATGAATACAACAAAATCAGCTCATACAAACAAAGTATTGCATACATAACCAACAAACACTCACAGATCATGCTTCATGTATCAAATTTCCTTCATTTAATCAAAACAAACATTGTCGTATTATTCAAACATACATGATTGCATCATAACTATTACTCAAAAATTTGATGGGTACTAATTTTCAAAATGTTTCATAAAATATCAAAATTAAGGTACATGCCAAAATTTTAACTACTATATACTACACATACCATCTGAAACATCCTAATACATGTCGATTCAACAGAAAAGTAAAAATCCATGAGGAAAAAGAACACAGGCAAGAAAACCTCAGGATATCAAAATTTAGATAGTTATGGACTAAAGGCTACACAACTTCACCTCAGTCTATAACTAGCCACACCCTTCCAATGAAATGTATTTGTCCTCAATCTACAATAGCAAAAACAAAAGAAGTACAAGGGATCAAAATGCAAAAAAATTGGTGCATAAGCACCAATCTCTGGCTGCCTTTGAGCATCACCCTTCTGTGGGATAGTCTGTATGGCAGCCGCAGTGGATGAGCCTATGCCTCTCAATTGATCAGGATCCCGGGCTTGTGTCCGCTCCTCCTCTTCTCTAGACATCCTCAAGACTAGCCCGAACTCATCATCCTCATCCTCATCCTCATCCTCATCACTAGCACCCTCGGAGTTCTTTGGAGGTACAAGCCTCTCCTCAGTAATATCATTATCAATAGGGCTCTTCCTGTAGGAAGACTATGGTGGATCCTCTAAGGAAAAAAGATCAAATAGTGGATCCTCTAAAGGTGTCTCCTCAAAACTATAATTGGAGTTGCTAAAAAAGAGCCCTCAACTTAGCTGTCCTATCACAAATGGATGACACTTCTGATGTCCAGTCCTATGCTAGTTCTTCTGCACATGGATCTAAAAGGCATTGAGCAGGCACACACAGTAGCATTACAATAGTATAAAGGGTGAATTGCTTACATCAAGCCTTAGAGTCCTAAACTGTCTAACCAACAGCCTAACTTGCTACTTGAGTCGAGAAAACTGCATCTTGGTATGTAATAACCTTTGCGTTAGGGATAGAAAGCAATGGACGACATATTAACCATGTCTGCTTAAGGAATATATGATGTGGTGGCCTCTAGTGCAGGTGTAGATAAAATAGGATCTCTCTCAATATCAATTGCCTCGGGATGCTATGGTCCCTCATCTATAGTAGCAGTTGGAGTAGTATTGGCAGCAATCAATGAACTCTCAACCAGTGGCTCTGGCATGAATGGCTTGGGAATGGGAGGAGGTGGTGCTCCCTGAAGTGCCATGGGTTTCTCATCAGCCTTGATCAGGCTGGGGTCAATAGTGTGGAGGTCCTCAACCAAGGGATCTATTTGAAGAGATACCTCCACCTTCGCCTGTACGCAGAGTCTAGAGATCAGAACTAGAAATGGCATGCATATGGCCCTCTTCAGCACCAACTCATTAGATCTACTATACTATGAGTCATTTTTAATCGTGTCATAGCCAACTAAGATGTTGGCTAATAGACCTTCTCACTCTAAAAGTGATCATATTATCTGTCAGGGTCGGTCGGATGCGAGCTTCAATGATCGCCCACTTAAACTTTGCAAGGAAGGAGAGAGAAGCCTTCACAATAGGCTCAAAATGTGTCATGACCTATGTAGGCTCTAGACCATGCTCATTGATATGGCTGGCAACCCATCTCAGTAACTTTGTCCGCTGTACCGTATACTTCTGTATCATGGCTATCCTAAGTTGTCTCAACCTCTGGTCAAACTCAACTATCAACCACAGTGCTTGGTACGTAGGACTAAATAAGAACTGGCAGATAGTTATCTCTGATATATCATCTCGCCGTCCTCGAACCAAAACCTCTCATAATTGCAATTTATCGAGAGGATTCTTCCCCTTGGGAAGATCTTGAAATATAATGGCTGCGTAGGCTACATAAAACTTATGAATCATGGCTAGAGACTTGTGGCCAAGCCTAGCAGTCAACTACCCAAGCCCATATTGTCTCATATCATCCTCGAGTCCTGGGACATGGCTCAGTCCTATGTCAATTAGTCGGGGATCCTCATAAAATGATTGTATAGTCTTCCCATGCCCCTTTGGCTATATCCACTCATTATAGATAGCCTCCATGCTTTTGACACACCACTGATGAGCCTGACGGTTTACAGAAGAAATAGATGGGACAATCGAAGACTGGTATCTCCTCTCTGTAGGGGTAGCTCCTCTGAATCTGACTCTATACCCAAAGAAGTCATCTATAGAGTACTGTACTCAGACCCATCATCACTGCCCTTGTTATCAGACTAGGAGCTTCTAACATCATGGACTGGGGTTTGAGCAGTTTATGTAGCAGCTGCCCTCGTTTGAGGCACCCCTGCTTCTAGATCAGGATGAACATTCATCACCTTAATGGACCCACTCAGCTGGGCCTGATTATCGTCAGAATGCTTAACCTCAGAAGGCTGATCGACAAATCATATCTTGAAGGCTTTTATTACTACATGTTTACTCTTGAAGGCGATGCTATCTGAGTTAATTACAATACAATCTATGATTAGCCCCCAACAACCAACAAGTATATAGAAACAAAAGAAAAACATAAGAAAAGAAAATTGTTTGAAACAGTTGTAGATGGCAGATATTAGGGACAGATACAACTCATAGTGAGGACTATAAGTAGTACTATGGTCTCGTAATCCATAGGTGCATAACAATATTAACCACTAGAAATATATACAAGACACAGTTATAACTCGTAGCTTTGAGTACGGGTCATAGACTAGTCTCACATATGGATTGAACAAAGGCTCAAGTTTATGAGACCCCATACGGTTCGTAAAAGAGACTACAACCCCTAGGTAGGTCTTATATAGTGAGTACTTAGGGATCTTAAGTCACTGTTACCCCCTACAAAAGGCAACTACGACCTGTTGAATCCTCTATAAGTCATAATAGGCTCTCGAATATGAAGCAATAGGTACCTGAAATACCATCATTTCACTATAGGAACTCACGAACAATACAAAACTAGTCCTAACATCATCAAAGCAATATCATTTCATTCATAAGTCAAGCACAAGATATTCCAAACCCTCAACATGGTATCACAATCGCAACACTACCCTATAAACATGGATATACTAGTCCATACACATCAAGTACATTTTTCCCCAACTCATTCATATAAGAACTCATACAACCATCCCCAAATCATTCAACACAATCATTCAATCATATGCTAAATGATTTAGGGAACTAGTTCATAAGTGGACCAAAAATTTCAACAAGATTACCATAACTAACCGATTACCATGCTATAATGATTTTGCAAATTAACAAACATTCATAACTCAACTACTCAATTTATCAATAACAAATATAGCATGATAATCCAATTATAGCAACACAAGCAAATCCTTTAACTACGGTAACATAATTACTTTCAATCAAAACTACCCTAATTCCTTCTCGATGTCGTCATTCACAAAAATGATATGTGTTGGTATACATTGTAATACCTATATTCATTCATACTGTTAAATCAAAGCAATTTAGAGGGTAAAATGAACCAAGGAACATACCTTTGGAGTGGGTGAAATAAAGCAAGCAAAATGAGGGGATTGGGATCCAAAAACCTTAGTTGCCAAAGTTGTTGATGGAAATAGGGTTAAGTGGCTGGAAAATTAGTCGGAGAAATGTTGGCGAAAAGGATTGGGGGTGATTTGCGGTGTTTTAGGGTTAAAAATTAGGGACAAAATGATTTTGACCCCTTTTAAAGGTTAACAAGTTAAATTTAAAAATTACATTGGTCGGGTCTACAAAACCCTAACTATGACCCATAGATCTTGGTCTTGTATACCATTCAACAATTAAATTTTTTTTAAAATCATACCTAGGCACTATGAATCCCATTTATGACTTGTAGCTTAGATTATGAGTCATAAAGTTGGTTCATAGTGGGAGTGCCAAGTCCGCTTTACTACTACTACTACTTTCTGCATGATAGTACTATGAGTCGTAGGGTACACAAAGGCTTGTAGGCCCGGTCGTAGAGACTACTTCAGCTGCAATTCTCTGCAATTTTGCTAATTTATGTTCAATACCTACACATTCTTCTCAAAATACAGCATTATCCAAGAAAACAACTCATCAATGTCCAAAAATAACAATCAATACAAAATCAAAATACTACCTAAGAATCCACACAATAACAGTAGACTCAAAATAAGCAAAAACATGAAAAATGCTTGGGTTGCCTCCCAAGTAGCGCCTTATTTAAAGTTGCGGCATCACTTAGCCATCTTGAATACTTAAAATTTCTCAACATTTGATGAACCTCCTTCACCAAGCTTTGCCTTTTTAGACATGGTATTTTGAATATGCTCAAGCTATTCTAACATTCATCTAAATTGGTTATTTAGCTGCTAGATCACTTCCGAATGTTGATCAACTTTGTAGTTTATTTTAATGACATCAAACTATATCTCTATCAATAACTCTTCTTGCGCATCTGCCCTTCTTAGCAACTAGGCAAACAAGTCCTTAACTGTAGAACTCCTATCTCCTTTATACTGTTGATGCGGCAACTTAAACCACTTACTCTTACCATGTTATTTCTCTCAGCTGGCATCTTTGGAGTGTACTTTTTGTATCTGTCTCATTAACTGCTCTAAGTTTACTTTGTTTTGCTCTGGTTGTTGGAAGATTTTGGCATTTTCCCTTTTCTCAGAAACTTTTATGCGACTAGTTGACTACTTATATATGGGTCTATATGCACAATAAATAGCATCCAACTTATCCTTTTATTCAGTAGATTTTGCAAATGGACTCCTTAGAAATGACAAGTATTCTTACCTCAGTAGAGCATCTGCATAAGCTTGATGGTACGGGCTTAATGCTCGATAGAAGCTTGCTACTAATGTTGAATTTGAATGCCATGGTCTAGGGAAATCTTCAAGCATTCTTTTGAAACTCTCCAATGTAATAGTGAGTGATCTCTATGAAATTGCTGGAAGTCAATGATTTAGTCCCTTATTTTAAACATATCTGATATAATAAAGAACTCGGCAAAGAAAGCTCTTTGCAATTCTACCCAGTTGATGGTCACCCCATGTGGGAGTTGAGAGTATCACATTGCGATACTGCCTATCAGAGTCATTGGGAAGACTTGTTGTCCCACAACATGTATAGCTAGATGTTATGTTCCTGTCATGCTCCTGCAAATATGCACAAAGTTTTTTACATGCTCATAGGGATCCTCTGATGGTTGGCCAGCAAATAAAACATGATTTTGCAACTTCTGGAGCAGATCACTAGTGATAGGAAGTATTGCTTCGGCTCCAGTGTCGTTAGTATTTGCATAAGCCATTTTTTTGAATAGCTTGTTCGATAGCTAAAATAAAACTAAACTGAGAAAAATAAAAGTAAAAATAACATATAGTAGAATTAAGCAATCAATACTTGGACTATACTACTGATGAACTCAATGAAGTATCGCAGTATTCCCCAGCAATGCCGCCATTAATTTTTGATGTACACTCAAAATAAGCCTCTACTTTGAGGCCAAAGTAGTCATCAAAGTATTAAACCTAACCAAGGTTAGGGTTGAATCCCACTAGGAATACGTAGATTTCATGCATTGGTTCACCAATAGACAATTCCAGCATCAAATAACTCAATTCCTAAGATAGGGGTTTTGCAATGGTTTGGATTAAACTAAAACCTATACAAATAAAAAGGAGATATAATCAAATTGGAGAGCAACTTGGGTAATAGTGTTCCCCATGATTCATTAACTTAAACTCCGCAGATAACACTATTCTCATTTATGACATTTCATGCAGGATAGTAACTTAGGTTCTTCCAGCCTTTTGGTCAAAGGTGAAGGTTAAATTTCACTATGTCACTTGGCCGGCTACCATTGTGCACCCAACTAACTATTACATATTGTCTCAGTCAACCTCTCCCTTGGCCGAATTCGATTGATTAGATGAGAACACATTAATTAAATTCTGTTAACCATTCCTTTTTCCTACTCATCACTACCTGGGCTAGGATTATGGCACTAGGCGGGGTTTAATGTTGGCCACCATTAAACAACATGCAAAATGAAGGAAAATGGCTAATACATGCAAATACCCAACTCAAGAAGTGCAAATATCCAGGCTTTCTAAGCTAGCTACTCATGGTTCCCAAAACACCCAAGTGTAGCTACTCATGACTTAGGCAAAACAAATCAACAATGAATAAAGAAGACATGGTAGATTCCTTACCCAAGAAGATTGAAGAACAATGAAACCCACTTTATGATTAAAATCACAAGCTTGAATGATGAAATTAATCCACAAGTGAATCTAAACTCCAAATTTGAGTCTTCAAAGGTAAAACCATAAAAATCTACTCTAAGACCTCTCTAAAATCTATGTATGTTCTAAATAATAATGTGAAGTTGCATTCAAAAACATAACATATACTACTTATAAAATTTACAAATGGGTTCCTAAAATAATTAGAAAATCTGGTCTGAGTCTCTTACAGTTTGCACATAAAACTCGTAGTATGCTATAAGAGTCATAATTGGGCTTTTACGGTCAACATATGGTATTTTGGATCTCACTGTTATGATCTACCTCTACAAGTCATAGTCTACTCTATGACTTCTAGTGCCTTCTTGTAGTCCATACTTGTATTTCTTGGTTCAATCTTGAGCAACACTGGAACTAGCTATGAGTCCTACTCTTATGAATCATAGTAAGACCTACGACTCATAACTAAGCCCTACATAGCTAGCCTTCATATTATCAGACCTTGTATTTCAAGAATTGCATAAGTAATAAAGTCAGTATAGAAATTCGAAGTTACTATGAGGGCATGTCTACAACTCGTAGCTTTAGCTATGACTCGTAGTCGATCTCATATGTCATGACTTCAGTGAAATTTACAACTTTTTCCCAGAATTTAGACAACCTATATTTTCTGCAAAACACACACACACACTTACATAAAAACCATAAAATTTGCATTGAGAACATACAAAACTCTAAGTTTTTGGCATCAAATGTGCTGTATTTTGACAATACATCAACACGAAAAAGCTAAGAGTGGTGTCTTTGAAGAGAATCCTAGTGGCTATTTTATATATGCAACTATAGTATAAAAGAAGAATTTAAGACACCTATTCTTGTGGATAGTGATTCCTCAATTGTGTAGAGGTGAATGTATATAGCCTAGTAGAGGAAATTAATTTGTAAAACTTGAGAGATGACCCCTGAGCTAAGGGACAGATGATGATGTGATATACCAAAGTAGATCTTGATTTTTTTTATGGTGATAGGTTGATTTGGATGAGGCATCAATTCTTTGTCATCTCGTATATTCCTTATACTTAACTATAGATAATACTCTATTTTCGTTTGGTATACAACTGCTATGGCCATGGCCTAGTCTTATATAGCAATTGTTAATTGTTATTCATGCTGAGTTGTGAGGATGAAAATCGACAAATCCATTCATTAATTTTGAATCTTACCCCCTGGATCTAGGTGCTTCCACTCTTTTGTCAAATAAGATGTGGCCTGAGTTTTATATTGTAGATAGTTATATGAACTCAGAATGAGTCTCAATAGATGAGGGAGATTTTACTTCATTATGAATATTGCCAAATAGGTTTTCCCAATTGAATCGTGCTAATGATCTTTGTTCCAAGCTCTTTGAGTAATCCTATCTTCCTAACCTTGATAGAAATGTTGATGAGAATAAAGGAGTGATAGTTGATGAGATAGAGTGAGGGTTCTTTATTTTGAATGTCATCAGATCTATGCCCTGACCTTCAGCATGTTATGTCATTATTGATGGAAGGATATAGAGTATAAAGTTTGAGACATAGTGTCATGCTTATTTTGCATGATGAGTAGTAGTTGGGGTTTCGCCAAAGGGGGAGATGATGAGTTCCTCTAAGCCCAACTAGTGATACTGATAGTAGTAGATTGAGAATGAGGGTAGATGAGAAGGAGGGAATGTATCCTTATTATGACAATGGTGTTGTACTTGTGTCATGTAGGGGTAGCGATAAGGAGGAAGAAAGAGATGAGACATCATGATATGCAATAGATAGGTAAAATTATGTTCGAGTGCCCTTTAGTGGGAGCTCACTAAATTATGGACGTAAAAGGGCTAAGTAGGCATGAAATTTCTTAGATACAGTTGAAGCGGCTAGTGTGATAGGCTTGAATATGTGGTTATTATTATAATAGTATTGATGATAGACTATTAAAGACTTCATGATAAGGGTTTCATATAAGGATAGTGGGTAGTGAAAAGGACTAGTGATCTCTTAAGAAAAATCCCTAGGGGAAGATAAAGCTTGAGTATTAAGGTTTAGCCTTGTATGGATATTATCATCTTAGCAATAGCACCTTGAGGCTCAAAAGTAGGCTTAAATGGAATAAGAGGATGTGGATAGGTAGGGAGTTGAATAGGAGCTATAATCTTAAGTTGGTGGAGTAGAGTGCCTTGGAAGGGAGCACAGTTGAGGTGGGGAGTTGAGCTTGAGAATGCCCACAAAGTTTTGTATATCATGATGGTCTCCTTCTCGGTTAGATTAGGTGACTTTCTTATTGAGTTCAAACAAGTGATTGACAAAGTCTTTAAACAATTCGAATTGATTGAGTTTTGACAATCGATTCATTCCTGATGGTGAGGATGTTTAAGGTAATATCTCTACTTCTGATCTGAACCAAATTATCTATATGAGTTGATGCATATATTCCTAAGTTTAAGTAAAGTTTATTGAGGTTAATGAGGAGTAGAGAGTTTGATTGGTTGATGTGAGTATTGAGATGAGTCTTAAGTCTATTCGTATCTTGATATCGACCTTTACTCATTATTCAAGAATGAATGATCCCAAGGGGAAGATGATGTAACACCCGGTAAAATTATCAAAACACCCTAAAGGAGAGACGTGCACGTAACACGTTTTGCATACTCCGATGGCAAACCCAAGGCAAGATATGCGAACAGCATGAGAAATTGAATTTGAGAGTGGTATTGATTGTTTTTTAGAGCAATAAGATCAACAAAAAAAATTTTGATGTGAAAATGCAAACTAGTGTCAATGTGCAACAATGATGGACTAACACTTATCTTTTTTAAAAAAAATTCTACAGATTTAGAAAACTTGTTCAGTGAATTTTGGGTGAAAAAACACCGAAAATATACCTTGTTCGAGTCGCAGACCCTATGTCCCAAGATAGACTTTTTTTAAATTTCTTGAGGGGCATTCTAGACCTTTTCAAACCCTCTTGGACTTAATATATGGTAAAAATAGGTTGTTTTAAGCCTAAAAAAGGTTTTAAACTCAATTCTAAGTCCTTGAAAAAGACTAGGGCTAAAGAGAAGAGAAGAGGAGTGAGAAATTGAGGAGTTGGAATAGAGTTCCTTGAGGTTGATTGTCTAAAGGTTCAATCTAGGTATGTAAGGCTAAAATAAAGCATGGGATTGTTTGTCCATGTACCCGATAGATGGTCATAGAGGAATTGAGAGTTCATGAGTCCCCATAAATGTTTCTTGAATTATTTCTTGAGTACTTTCTTGAAACTTATATATATTATATGTCTTTTCCTATGATGATGATCATCATAAATTTGTTTTCTTGATTAGAATACTTTTCATGAGATATTGTATAAACCCTATATGTTAACATTTCTAGCATACATGAATAAACATAGGGATTAAGTCTAGAGCCTTGGCTGAGAATGTTGATTGTCATTGTGATGTGAGCATGATGATAGGTTAAAAGAACTTGATAGTCCTGTGAGTATCCATAAATAATCTCTAATGAATTGTCTATTTAATTGTTGCCTAATGATTAATCCAAGCTTTGAGCTATTGATTGAGATATTGAATTAATGAGATGATGAGAGTCTCTATGAGATTGATTGAATGATGAGTTCCTCCACGAGGATGATTGAGATGATTTGGTTGATATGTATGATTCTTATGAGCATTGAGTCTTGGGAGAAGTATTAAGCACTGAAATAGGTAAGAGTAAATCCAACTCGCACTCATTAACTACATTGCCAAGCATAGGTAAGGATTAGAACCATCTCATTACATTGAGGTTCTCTCTTGATAGAAGTCCCTGAAATAATAGAGGACTAGTTTATCACCAACTCCATTATGGATTATCCATTATGGTTTCGATTCATTCTCTACCTGGTAAGTATAAAATGGTTGGTGGCAATACCAGCAGGATGTTGTACAATCACTAGCTCATAAGTGATTGTTGTCAGATAAGAGAAACTGCCAGAAAGTTCCCACATTGAGTACTCTGAGTCGAGATGAGATGAAATGAAATGAGTTGAGTTGAGTTAAATTGAGTTGAGTCTGATTTTATTGATGAGGTTGTTTAGTCGATGGGTCACTTATCTACTCGTTATTCTTCCTTTAGATAGATATCTGACATTTTGATTTGGTTATTATTCTGAGTTGATATTGCTTCCATATCATTGTATCTATTTCTATTACATTTAGCTATTTTACATACAGTACATTCTAGGTACTGATGCCACTTGGTGCTACATTATTTCATGATGCATACACAGGTGTTAGAAATAGTCAACAGGCGTATCATTGAAGATCTAAGTAGTTCCGTGAGTTGGTGAGCTGCCTTTACCTCAGACGGCCATTATTTACTTTTATCTACCTATTAGAGTCAAAGTTTTAGAGTATATTTACTATTTCTTGAGTTGAGGTAGCCATGCATCTATCATTGGCACCACTTGAGAGTGATAAAGGTTTCATAGACTAGAGTCGAATGCTGGTATTGAGACTTGTGAGCTAGTTTATTTCTGACTAGTCCTTTTTATTCATTATTCTACTTTAGATTAGATGTAACACCCCACATGTTACAATCCTAGTACAATGCAAATGAAACATGACACGTTTGGTCAAATTAGTGCCCATTTTTAAAAGTGCTCGAATCTCATGTTATAGGGGGATATGTGCGTCTAATACTTAAGAGGGTCGAGTGTATACATGTTTTCTGTCAAATTGAGGAGATCACAACATTAAATGAAGTAAGATAATTTAGGTTCTTGTAGGACTTAGTAAGTTAGTAGGTGAGTCATCTACTTGCTTAGTTTAAATTTGCTAGCTAAATGGCGACGAGGCTCGCCGTCAAATTTGTCTAAGTCCGATTATGAATAAAGTTTGTGTTAAGGGTGTACATTTAGCCCATGTTTTAGAATAATAAATGTACTATGTTTTCAACCCAAGAAGGATATTAAAAAGGGATTAAAGATATCACAACCCACTAGACTATTTGGGCCCAAAACTAGCTAAGAGAAAGTTGGAAAATGGGCAGCTCAAGCCCATCAACTTGGAGACCCATTTAAGCCCAAGAGTAAGGGCCAAGCTAATGGATAACCATATTGATAATATGTGGTATTAAGTGGTCAAAATTTCAAAAGAAAGTTGGCCAAGTTAGTGGATGCTATGGACCAAATCTAATACAACAAATCTAGTACAACAAGCCATGGAAAACGTTAAGGTGATACAGCAGCAACTAGAAATAGCCTAGAGTCATCACAAATCATATGTGGATGCTAGAAGGAGAGGACTAGAATTCTCAGTAGGGGATAGGGTATTTTTAAAGGTGTCTCTAATGAAAGGGTTTATGATATTTGGTAAGAAAGGGAAACTAAGCTCAGATTACATAGGACCATATCAAATTATTAAGAGGTTCGGGCAGGTTGCATATGAATTAGAGCTACCCCAAGAGCTTTAAATGGTTCATCCAGTTTTTCATGTCTCAATGCTTTAAAAATTCATAGTTGATCCATCTCGTATCACTCCTATTGAGTATGTACAGTTTACAGGAGATCTCACATATCAAAAGATACCTATTGCTATTCTAGACCATCAAGTTAAGAAGCTAAGAAATAAACAAATAGCTTCAGTAAAAGTACTTTAGAGAAACCAGCAAGCAGAAGAAATAACATGGGAGGCCGAGGATGCGATAAAATCAAAATATCCTTTTCTTTATTTATTTGAAGCTAAATAGGAAGTTCAACATGCAAAATTGGGACACTAATAGGTACGTGTGATTGAATACTTAATATGTAGTCAAATGTTTGTGTAAGTAAAGGTTTAAACTTAGTTAATCTATCCAATTGTGCTAATATTTGAGGATGAATGTTCCTAAAGGGAGGAGGATGTAACACCCGACACCTTACAATCCTAGTACAATGCAAATTAAACATGATATGGTTTTGTCAAATTAGCGCCCGTTTTTAAAAGTGCTCGAATCTCATGTTATAGGGGGATATATGCGTCTAACAATTAAGAGGGTCGAGTGTATACATGTTTTGTGTTAAATTGAGGACATCATTACCTTAAATGAATTACGGGAATTGAGGTTCTTGTAGGACTTAGTAAGCTAGCAGGTGAGTCACCTACTTGCTCAGCTTAAATTTACTAGCTAAATGGAGATGAGGCTCGACGTCAAATTTATCCAAGTCCGATTATGAATAAAGTCCGTGTTAAGGGAGTAAATTTATCCCATGTTTTAGAATCATAAATGGACTATATTTTCATCCCAAGAAGTATATTAAAAATGGCCCAAATACATCACAAACCACTTGACTATTTGGGCCCAAAACTAGCTACGAGAAAGTTGGAAAATGGGCAGCCCAAGCCAATCAACTTGGAGACCCATTTAGGCACAAATATAAGGGCCAATCTACTGGATAACTAGCTTTATAATTTGTTGTATTAAGTCTTCAAAATATCAAAAGAAAGGCGGCCAAGTTAGTCCTTTAAAGAGGGGTTATAAGCAGTAACATTTGTTCACTCTTAGACTTGGAAATAAATTTCAGCTTTCACAATTTTCTCTCTAAACTTTCTTAACCTAGCAAGAAGCCACAAGGGAACGTCTAGGGTTCTTGTATAAGACCTACACCTTGAAGGTAGTGGTAAGTAAGTGTACACATGTGTTTAGTATGGTTTTCTTATAAAAAAACAAGAAGTATATACTAGTATGTTTGTGCTGGAAATTTGAGACAGCATATATTTAGAAATTTGATGCACACTTGCCTTTTATTTTAGTGACTTATCTATGGTTTATGGGCTGTATTATAAAGAAATATTGATGTTATTAATATGGTTTGATGTATAATTATTACCCTAAGGTTGCTGCCCTGATTTTCATTTCATTTAACAAATGCGTTTTATTGTGTTATCTTAAGTGTAATGTTGATTAGAACTTGTAGGCTGTTGGATGGAAGGCTAATGGCTCACGTCCTTCATGAATTCTTGGGTGCTGTTTTAGGACTATTTAAGTGCTATATATATGTGTAAATGTTGTTGGAACAGTTTGGTTAGAGTTGCAACAAGTTTGGAATTGTCGACGTTGAAATATAGCGAAGGGAGGTAACGTTATGCTGTCCTTTTGTAGGTTGTATAGAATTGTTATGTGTTGTACTTTGTGGGATGTTGTGAGACTGTTATGGAACTAAAACAGGCTGAACATGATTTTTAGATGCTAATCTGTATTAAAAAAAATATGATTAGGGGCTGAAAGGTTGAAAGAATACGCTCGGGTTTATAAACACTCACTTGCTGCCCGTATGTTGTTTTCTTATGTGATTGGGCTGCCAAGGTGTATCTATTGGCTGCTATACTAGTTTTATCAGCTAATATGTTGTAGATAAATATTTTGTGGAAGTTAAGGTTGTCCCAATGTAGTAACGAGTTATGTAAGGCTACTTGATTTCGTATTATTTGTCATGAAACATAGATCCTTCCTTGGCACATAAAGGCACTTACCAACTCCGACACAACTATTAACGGTGTCTACACTTTC
>JAOTQJ010138990.1:0-37697 GCA_025642045.1 Solanum sejunctum | reverse complement strand
TTGTTTAATAATTGTTTGATACATGAATTGGTAAGTTTGACTAGGTATCTGTGATTGATTGAGAGATGATATATGCTATGAGATTGAGCTCTATGTGCTATTGTATTGCATATGTAGATTGAGTCCATTGCCTAAGTACAAGAAGCAATTTTAAGTTGAGGGTGTTGATTTGCCACCAAAATATGACACTTTTGATGCTTTAAACTTAGAATTTTATGTGTTCTTAAAGCGATGTTAGTAGTTTTGATGTGTTTTGATGTTTATTTTGCAGTATTATAGGAATCAGGATATTTTTGGTCTAAGTTAAGTATATTACAAATTTCTGAGATGTTATGAGACCTTCTACAAGTCGTGGTTCATTCCACGAGCTGTAGATGGGTTTCGTGGGCTAGATATAATGAAAGACTAATTTTTAGAAGTTGAAGTTATGTGTTATCATATGGGTCTTAAACTAATTGATGGTCCATATGCTTGTCCGTGTATTGAAGATCACAAAATATGCATAAATGTTTGACCATTACCAGAAGAAGGTTTCCCTGGATCATAAGTTAAGTGATGAGTCATATACCTATTCAAGCTTTGAGGATCAGAGATTTGAAGGTTTCCTGAAGAGATACAAGAGGAAAACTCCAGAGGGATATAAGTCAAAAGATAGTCCGTAGGAAGGGTTCATATGTTAACGAAAAATATTGTGCATTGCACTCTACGAAGGCCAGTCAAGGCCCACCTATCTAAGTCCTATAACTCTGTTCATTTGAGTTCCTGCTTCCAATTTACCTATTTTGTTTAGGATTTGGTTTCTACTTATTATAAATAGGTTTATGGGTTTTTTTTGGACAAAGCGAGAAGTTAGAACGTCCAGAACTTGATACTTGAGATTGACACTTTGTTTCTTGGAGATTTCTTGTTAACAACTTTTGACATTATCTTCATATTACAATCTTATGATTTATATGAAGAATTTGGATTTTGTGTTCTACAATTCATCTTTGTAAGTGTTTAATTTTGAAAAATCTATAACATGATTCTTTACTCTATAACGAACATGAGTAGCTAAATCCACAACTAGCGTTGTGAGAACCATAAAGAACTAACGGAATAAAACCTAGATAATTCATAATCATTGGAAAGTGTGTATGCATGTATTATTTATTACTTTATTTTGATTGGTTTCTAATGGTGGCCAATGTTAGAACTTGCCTAATTCTTAATTACTGGATCAAGGGGTTACTGAATAGGAAAATAGGTAGGATAATAGGATTTGACATCATTAACTCATCTAATCAACTTGAATAGATCAAGAGATAGTTGTAGTGGGACAAGGTAAGGGTTAGTAATGCACCACCTCGGGGATGGATCAAATCACATGGTGAAATTTGCCTAAAGTTTGGATCAAAGGGTTAGGTGAACATAGCTTACCATTTTTGCATACTACACATTAGAAAAGGTTACGATTATCTGGCTACACTAAGTTAGGAATTCATGGGGAGCACAATACCCTAGTTACTTCTCTCTTTGATTTCACGACATTACACTTGAATATTTAGTGCTAGTTTAGGTTTATTTATTGTATTTTATCAAAACCCCTTTTTGGGAAATAAATGTATGCATATTTGAGATGGAATATATAGCAATGTACTATTTACGGATTGAGTTGTGGAGTATATGTTATAGTTGGTTGGATGTGATCGGTGTGTATATATATATATATATATATGATGTTATAGGCTAATAGTTGTTGTATTGAGGGTTGTGTTGGTTATAATTGCTATACTAGCTGATTTTTTTACACCCTATGAATATGAGAGGGCCTGAAAGGGCTGGATGGGTCTTTGAACATGTACAGGTATGTACATGAAGCTTGACTCTTGCTTGTTTGTGTGTACGGTTTGAGACTATCAAAATATACTAGCTCATGAGCCTGCCAAGTGATTACATGCTGCCTTGTGTACCGAATTCAGTATCTATATCTGATTCTAGGGGTTCTAGTGGTTAGTATATATATTTATGATATGGATATTGTTGTCTATATCTATTCTGAGTACTTGTGGTAGAATTTCCCGATTAAAGATGTATCTGTGTTGCCCTTTGTTTTATGTAATCCTGTTTACTACTATTATCCGTTAGGTACTTGTGCTACTAGCTAATGACTAGAGAAACACACCATGTTCTGGGAACGGTTATAGCTATACTCCTAAAAGAGCCTTATAACATGTGATACAGAATGCATTGCTACTAAGCTACTAGCAGGTTAGAGATAAGACTGTGACCCTGTTATCGAGGTGTAGGTTATATCCAATAGGCTTCTTGGGCTATGTATGTTGAAACACTGAGTATGTGGGTTAGCCCAATGGATTGGTACCTTGTTTAGAGAAGGTCACATTATCACTAGGCTGGCACGTGATTGCCTTAGGGGATGTCCTTTATAGCAGCTGGGCTGTGATATGGTTCTGGGTTGGTGAGACCCTTCCAATTATCTAAATTTCTAGGGCTTAACTTAGCTTACATTAACATTTACCCATTAATTGCCTTACATAGGTAAAGGCTTGGTAAGGGCCAAGTATGGACTAATTCCATGGGATAGGCATATGTTCTGACTTGAATCATATTTGTATGAGTATGGGTATCTTGGCTCTGAGGTTGTTCATGGATTATGTGCCATGCTGTGGATTTATTTTGGTATATACATAACCCTATGGGTATGGTTCGTATGACATACCTAGTAATGACTATCATTGCCTATGTTTACTCTGGGCACTTGGGGCTGACGAGGTTATGGTATATATGGCCTTAGTTGGGCATGACTCTACCGTGATATGTGATATATATATACTCTGATGTACTGCTAATAGTTGTTATGTACTAGTTCTTTCCATTTGATGTTGAGATGTCTATTGTATCTAAGAGAGGTGGTAGTTTTGATTATGTAGGTTGGATTGAGATTGAAGGATACCTAAGTTGTTACTATCATCGCCTACGTTCACTTTGGGCATGATATGATTTTCGAGTTCTGAATCCGGATAGATTGGTTGAGTGAGTGACTGTTCGATATCTTAAGTCCAAGATGACACTTCCTATTACTATCGAGCTATGGTGGCTACATTCGAGTGTCAGACCCGGGTGATGTGCCATATGGTCGGAGTATCTGGTAGCCATAATAGAGATGTTGGGTTTCAGATGTTGATTCCTAGGTCTGAGCAGCCATCGATATTCTGGGTCATAGATCTCATTTGTCATGACCTAGCCTAGGGCCTAGATGTGACACGGCAAATAGGGACCCCGAAGGGACCCCAAAACAAGCGTCTTAACATATCATTATACATCCTTGGTTACAGAAGTAACTAAACAACCATAAGAGAATAAAAATAGGGATAAGGGGATAAGGGAAATCTTTCATATCATAAGACATCAAAAGAGTCAAAGAGAGTCAAGCTCAAGCATATTTACATAATTTATCCAACAACACCTCTAGACATAGAATTGAGCGGGGGATAAGAGAACTTTCCAGGCTCACCCTCATAGTCAAGAGCATGTAAATAGTTAGTGAAAGTGTTTACATAATATAAAAACAAGACATATCGTCCTCGGAGTTGAGGACTTACCAAACTTTCTTTGAGAAGATAGTACTAGCCACGAGGAGAATGATCGTGAGGAGCTCTGGTTCCTATATGATAATATCATGTAGGCATAGAACATGTGTTAGTACATTTGAATGGACTAAGTATGTAGGAGGCAATGCAATAATAGATAGGTACCATAATCAAAATGCATAATCGTGAGCAAGAGATAGTATATTAGCAATATGGCATGCATGATCAATGCTTGAAGTAAAATATGCTTATATAGAAACATAGTACATGTGTAGGAAGAGACCATCATCATAGGCCAAGCTACATAGTACTTGGAATCCAAGGTAAACCACCCCTTGGAGGTGTTTGAGGTATCAAACCCTCAACTTGGTTAATAGGTTTACCACTTCCCATCACCATCAAGGTGTTTGAGGTACCAACCCCTCAACTTGGTTAATGCGATCACCACCTCCCATTGAGGTGTCTGAGGTACCAACCCCTCAAATTGGTTAATGGGTTTACCTTCTCCCATAAAGGTGTTTGAGGTACCAACCCCTCAACTTGGTTAATCAGTTTACCACATGCCATCAAGGTATTTGAGGTATCAACAACTCAACTTGGTTATGGTCAACTTGCAACACTAAAGATACCTTTCATGAAATAAACACCTATATATACCTTTATTTCATCATCATGAAGTCACATAACTCATATATCATGCATTAAGGCTTCAATAAATCAAGAAACCCCAATCGGACATTTTATCAAACACTTGGCAGGTGTCTAATGCTAGTGTAAAATTATGCAATTCAAGAGTGAAGTCGTGCAAGAAACCTTGAAGTAAATCAACCCACCAAAATGTGGTAATACCCACATGAAATATGTATTGAAACCCTTTATCAAATCTCAAAACAGGTCATATTCATAGCTCTGAACATGATTAAATAGTCACACTTTTAAGAAACCCCAACATAGTTCATAGTCAAATTCATAATAAGTAAGACCTATAAGTAAATCAACTTAGAAAAATATAATTTAGGTAAAGAGGAAGCTTGGACACCATGGGTGGAAGGACCTAATAGTTGAAACATACCTCAACTTTTGGGATACTTTTGAAGAAGATTTGAATGGAGAATTGAAGCTTGAATGAAATTCTTAGATCCGGAATGAGATTTGGCACTTGAAATTTGGGTGAAATATTTTTCTAAGTGTTTGAGAGAGTATTGGGGAATGTCTTGTATGATATAAAGGTGAAATAGGACTAAGCATAGGTGGTTTTATGCATGGGAAGACTTAGGCCCAAGACCCCAAAGCCTTAGACAAAAGTGAGAAAATTGGCAGCAAAATACATAGATCCGCAATGGCTCCGCGTAGAGGTACCATTGTACACCCCCACTATTTTGCGCAAACTTGGGAAAATAAAATTTGCTATGGTTGCTCTAAAATTGGGATTAGATCTATCCCCCACTCAAGTTTACCTTTTGAACAAGAATATGAAGTCAGATTTTTAATATCATGCACGAATTTTGAGATATGTGGAATTTACAATTATGAGCACTTTCAAGGCACCTTTTCGAGCACTTTTTAGGGTCATTTCAATATCTCCCCCGTGGGAACATTCATCCCTGAATGTTGAAGAAACATACATAAGAAGGATAATCATGAATATATCATTCCCGACAAGAATGCAACAATGCACTTAAATATCATTTTTCAAAAATCTCAACATAAGTGTCAAAATTGCCATGAACTTGTCAAAATAAACATGAATACATGAAAATGACATAAGGTCTGATATATAAGACTTGATATCACATAAAGGACTTGGGATTAGTACCTTAGGCTTGAGTAGAATGGAAAAGATAGGGATATCACTTTTGGATGTCCGCCTCGGCTTCCCATGTAGCATATTCAACTTCTTGATTTCTCCAAAGAACCTTGACAGAAGAAACATCCTTGTTCCTTAATCTCTTCACTTATCTATCCCAAATTTCTACTGGAACCCCATCATAAGTCAAATTGTCTTCCACAACCCTCACAACATCTAATGGTACAATCACATTTGGGTCAACCACACACTTCCTCAATATAGATACATAAAAGACCAGTTGAACCAAGATCATTTCACTAGGAAACTCCAACTCATAAGCCACCTTACCAATCCTCCTCAATACTCTATAAGGGATAATGAGTCTTAGACTCAATTTACCTTTCTTACCAAAATGAACCACACCCTTTATGGGTGAGACCTTCAAATAGACCCAATCACAATTTTTGAATTCAAGCTCCCTTCTCCTCACATTGGCATAGAAATTTTGATGAATTTGGGCTGTTCTCAACCTTTTCCTAATCAATCTTACCTTCTCTATGGCCTCCATGACCAGATATGGACCCAACAATGCCATTTCCCCTACTCGAACTGGGAACCTGCAACGTGTACCATAGAGGGTGTCAAAGGGACCCATACCAATGCTAGAATGATAGCTATTATTATAAGCAAACTCAATCAATGGAGGATGATCATCCCAACTACCCTTAAACTCTAATACACAAGCTCTAATTATATTCTCAAGAGTTTGGATAGCTCTTTTGGGTTGGCTATCCGTTTGAGGGTGGAAGGACATACTAAGCTTTATCTTGGTACCAAGACCTCTTTGGAAGGACCTCCAACAGTGAGAAGTAAATTGAGAACCAGGATCCGGTATGATAGACAAAAGCAATCCATGCAATCTAACCAACTCCTGAATGTACAACTTAGCATAATCTTTGCCACCATAAGTAGTTTTAACGGGTAGAAAATAAGCTGACTTTGTCATTCTATTAACCACAACCCAAGTAAAATCAAAAACCTTTCTAGTCTTAGGCAACCCAACCACAAAATCCATGTTAATTTCTTCCCACTTCCAAGTGGGAATCTCTATATCTTAGGTTAGGCCACCTGGCCTTTGATGCTCGCTCGACTTTGACTTGTTAATAACTATGACAATCGGATACAAATTTTTCAATGTCTTTCTTCATACCACCCCACTAAAACACTTTCCTTAAATCTCTATACATTTTTGTAGAACCCGGATAAAAAGAATAGAAAGCATCATAAGCCTTATCTAAAATCTTCTTTCTCAAGTTATCAACACAAGGCACACACAATCTACCTTGGTACCTAAGGGCACTATCTCCCCCTTAGGAGAAAACCTCCGCCTTGCCCTCTCTCACCAAGGCCTTCAATGCTAACAAGGAGGGGTCACGATCTTGCTTGTGTTGACCTCCTCAATCAAGGAATATTTTCAACCATCAACAACCACAATACCACCATTATCAACCTCTTCTAACCTAACCCCCAATCTTTCCAACCAATGGACCTTCCTAGATACCTCTTTGCCCCCATAATCAACATGAGCTAGGCTACCCATAGACACCCTATTCAAAGCATTAGGCACAACATTAGCCTTACCATGATGATAATACACACTCATATTATATTCTTAAAGAAGTTCTAATCACCTTCTTTATCTCAAGTAGAGATCTTTTTGGGTGAACACATATTGGAGACTCTTATGATTGGTGAACACATCAACATGCACCTCATACAAATAATGATGCCAAAGTTTCAAAGCAAAAACCACGACGGCCAATTTAAAATCATAGGTAGGATAATTCTTTTCATGCACCATAAGTAGTCTAGAGGCATAAGCTATCATCTTACCATTTTTCATCAATACACACCCTAAACCAATTCTTGAGGCATCATAATACACAACAAACCCTTCTAACCTTTATGGCAGTGACAGGATAGGAGCGGAGATAACCTTATCTTTCAAGATTCGAAAACTCTTTTCAAACTTACCGGTCCACACAAATTTAGCCTTCTTTTGAGTCAACTTAGTCATAGGAGAAGCAATAGAGGAGAAACCATTCATGAATCTCCAGTAGTAACTCGCTAATCCCAAGAAACTTCTAATGTCCAATGGATTCAAAGGTCTAGGCCAATTTCTAATTACGTCTGTCTTCTTAATATCCACCTTTATACCATCACGAGACACAACATGACCTTAAAAGGCAACCTATTTCAACCAAAACTCATATTTTTCATACTTCGCATACAACTTCTCTTCTCTCAAGATTTGTAACAGTGACTCACATGCTCCTTCTCACTATGTAAATAGATCAAGATATCATTAATGAATACCACCACAAACAAATAAAGATAGGGTTTGAAGACCCTATTCATAAGATCCATGAAGATACCCGGTGTATTGGTCATCCCAAAGGACATAACCATAAATTCATAATGCCCATACCTAGTCTGAAAGGCCATCTTAGGAATATCATATTCCCTCACCTTCACTTGGTGATACCTGGACCAAAGATCAATCTTAGAGAAGTGACTAGACATTTGAAGTTTGTCAAAAATATCATCAATCCTTGGTAGAGGGTACTTATTCTTGATGGTGACTCTATTAAGTTGTTGGTAATCAATGCACATTCTAAGAGAGCCATCATTCTTCTTCACAAACAACACCGGTGCACTCCTAGGTGATTGGCTAAGCCTAATAAAACCCTTCTCTAAAAATCCTTCAGTTGCTCTTTCAACTCCTTCAACTCCGCCGAGGCTATATGGCAAGGAGGAATAGTAATAGGTTGAGTGTTGGGAAGGAGATCTATGCCAAAATCTGTATCCCTTTTGAGAGGAATAACGGGAAGCTCACTAGGGAATATATCTAGGAACTCATTAACCACCAAAATAAACTCTATGGGAAGGACTTTAGACTTCATATCCCTAACCCTAAGAAGATAATGGACACACCCCTTAGAGATCAACCTATGGGCTTTAGTGCAAGAAATAAATCTACCCTTGACCACCAGATCACGACTCTCCCACTCGAGGACCGGCTCATTTGGGAATTATAATTTGACCATATGGGTTCTACAATTAATAGAGGCATAATATGAATGCAACCAATCCACCCCAAGAATGACATCAAAATCAACCATATCCAACTCAACAAGATCATAAGGCCATATTTTATTTAAAATACAACTGGGACAATTTCTATAGACCTTTCGAGTAACTATAGATGCATCAATGGGAGTAGACACCTCATAAGACTCATACAACAACCCGGGCTCAACATGAAATGTTTTGGCAATAATGAGGGTAACAAAAGAAAGAGTGACACTCAGTCTATCAATGCATACATATCAAAATCAAAGACTTTTAACATACTGGTGATGACATTGGGCACCTCATCAACCCCTTGTCTCCCTTGGAGAGCATATAATCGATTGTACCTTGGGGCACCACCTTGTTGGCCTCCTCTCACCAAAGGAACAATATTTTCACCCCAGCTTTATGGACGAGCATCTTTACCCTTGTTTTGATTATGAGGACAATCAACCTTCTTATGCCACACTTCACCACAATTGAAACAAGCATTGGTGCCCCTCAAACATGGGCCTTTATGAGCCCTACCACATTTTGGACATGTAGCATTGAGCGCTACACCACCATTACCTTGGACCCTTGGATTGTCATTGGCAAACCTTTTATTAGGAGCATGAGTAGACCCTTCGCATTGATGAACCCGATCACTTTTGAGACCATGGAACTTATCATCAAAATGGGCCCTTTTGACCTCACCGCTCCTCCTTTTCCTCAACTTCTCCCCCTCCATTTATTCGGCATATGTCATTAGGCAGGACAAATCCATGTCACTAATCAAAATAGCAGAGCGACACTCCTCACTCACCAAATTGGATACACCCATCACAAATTTTTTTATTTTGGACCTTGGATCGACAACCAAGTGTGGAGCATATTTAGGGAGTTTATTGAACTTGAGGACATACTCCATCACACTCATATATGATTACTTCAAATTCATAAACTCCATCATTTTGGCTTTCCTAAGCTCAAAAAAGGAAGAACTGATTATGAAATTCCATCTTAAACTCCTCCCATAAAACCACATTATTGTTCCCCTTCTCCTCCATCTATTGAGTATACCATATTTGAGCCACCCTCTTGAGTTGGTAAGCTGCCAATTCTGCCTTCTCTTCTAACCTAACACCCGTGATATCCAACACCTTGTACATCTCATCAACAAATTCTTGAGGGCCCCCATTGACTTTAGACCCATAGAACACCGATGGGTTTATCCTCATAAAGTCTCTTACCTTAGATACTAGAGTTGGAGCATGGGGGCTTGGGCCCCTTGATTGACTTGATTAGCCACAACTTGAGCTAGCAAGGTGAGAGTATCCCAAAGCTCTCCATGAGCCAGTTGTTCCTCGGGTATGCGGGCTCTTCTTTCTCTTGTGTTAGGCATGATCTAGCATAACAAAGAAAATTGATTAGGTGAAGTCCTAACCTTAACTCTATAACATGACATATATCAAGAAGAAGGGGAACATTTCCTAAGATGTCTCACAACCTCTTACTCATAGTAGTGGTGCACACCACAACTATGAACAAGACTTAATTGACGTAGTGTGTTGGATGCCGAGGACCATCAACAACCTAGTGCTCTGATATAAAGTTTGTCACAACCCAAGCTTAGGGCCTAGACGTGACATGATGAATGGGGAACTAGAAGGGACCCAAAAAAGCCTCTTAATATATCATTACATATCCTTGGTCGCAGAAGCAGTTAAACATCCATAAGAGAATAGAAATAAGGCTAAGGAGCTAAGGGAAGTCTTTTGTATCATAAAACATCAAAAGAGTCAAAGAGAGTAAAGCTCAAGCATATTTACATAACTTGCCCAAAAACACCTCCAAATTTAGAATTGAGCAGGGCCAACACAACTTTCTGGGCTTACCCTCATAGTCAAGAGCATGTAAATAGTTAGTGAAACTCTTTACATATCATCCCCGGTGTTGAGGACTCACCAAACTTGCTTTGAGAAGATAGTACTAGCCATAGAGAGAATGATCGTGAGGAGCTCCGATTCCTACATGGTAATATCATATAGGCATAGAGTATGCGTTAGTATATTTGAATGTACTAAGTACGTAGGAGGCAATACAAAAATAGATAGGCAACATAATTAAAATGCATAATCATATGCAAAAGATAGTATATTCGCAACATGACATGCATGATCAATGCTTGAAGTAAAACATGCTTATATAGAAATATAGCACATGTGTATAAAGAGACCATCATCATAGACTAAGCCACTTAGTACTTGGAATCCAAGGTAAACCACCCCTTGGAGGTGTTTGAGGTACCAACTCCTTAACTTGGTTAATGGGTTTACCACTTCCCATCAAGGTATTTGAGGTACCAACCCCTCAACTTGGTAACTGGATTCACGACCTCCTATTGAGGTGTTTGAGGAGCCGAACCCTAAACTTGGTTAATGGTTTTACCTCCTCCCATTAAGGTGTTTGAGGTACCAACCCTCCAACTTGGTTAATTGGTTTACCACCTCCCACCAAGGTGTTTGAGGTACCAACCCCTCAACTTGGTTAATGGGTTTACCACCTCCCACCAAGGCATTTGAGGTATCAAAAACTCAACTTGGTTATGGTCAACTTGCAACACTAAACATATCTTTCACGGAATAAACACATATATATAACTTTCTTTCATCATCATAAAGTCACATAACTCATATATCATGTATTAGGGCTTCAAAAACTCAAGAAATCCTAAGCGAGTATTTTATAAAACGCTTGGCGGGTGTGTCATGCTAGTGTAAAACCATGCAATTCAAGAGTGAAGTTGTGCAAGAAAACTTGAATTAAATCAACTCACCAACACTTGGTAATACCCTCATGCAATATACATTGAATACCTTCATCAAATCTCAAAATAGGTCATAGATTCATAGCTCAAAACATGCTTAAACGGTCATATTTTTAAGAAACCCCAACATAGTTCATAGTCAAATTCATAATAATTAAGACCCGTAAGTAAATCAAATTAGAAACATGTAATTTAGGTTAAGAGGAAACTTAGGTACCATGGGTCGAAGGACCCAATGGTTGAAATCCACATACTTCAACTTTAGGGATTTTCTTGAAGAAGATTTAAACGGAGACTTGAAGCTTGAATGAAATCGTTAGATCCGGAATGAGATTTGGCACTTGATTTTGGGTGAAATTTTTTTGTAAGTGTTTGAGAGAGTATTGGGGAATGTATTGTATGATAGAAAGGTGAAATATGATTAAGTATAGGTGTTTTTACAAATAGGAAGACTTAGGCCTAAGAACCCAAAGTCTTGGACCAAAGTGAGAAAACTGGCAACCAAATACGTAGTTCGTGATGGGTCTGCATTGCGGTACCATCAGGTACCCCTACTATTTTGCACAAACTTAAAAAAATTAAATTCTGCTATGATTGCTCTAAAATTGAGGTTAGACCCCTCTTCAACTCAATTTTTTCCAATGAAAAAGAATATAAAGTCAAATTTTTGATATCACACACAGATTTTGAGATATGTGAAAATTATAATTATGGAACTTCCGAGGCACATTTTTGGGCATGTTTTTGGGTCGTTTCACCATTGGTAACACTTTGGGTCTGAGACCCAATTGACTACATCTTAGGGGTTCCGAGGCCTTATTGATTGATTAGGGGTATGAGGCCTAGTTGATGGTGTTAGAGGGATTCTTTCTCCCAAGGGGAATACATACCACTATTATATGTATTGTCAAACTACCTAGCCTTAGCTAACTACCCGACTAGCGTCCAGGTAGGAGTACTATGCTTTTGAGGTGCTGTGTGATACTAGCTCTTGGAAGGGTTGAGGAACCAATTGTTATGTGGTACTTTCCTAGGGCCCAGTTGATTACCTGTGGATCCATATACCTAACACACCCTGATTGTGCATAGGTATAACCTCTAGGCATATGGGGGCTCAAGGGGGCATTCAAGCTTAGACACAAGGGCCTTTCACCCATGTATAACCGACTTATAATCATATGATATCGGGAGTTGGGTTCTATTGTGACTCAATTGATCAGATTGTGCGTGGGTGTACCTTCTAGCCTTATAGGAGGCCAGTTGACATACGGGCCTAAATATTAAGGCCTTTCACCTACGTACAACATTGTCCCTCAGATGGGGAAAATTGTGATATGGGTCTACACAGCTTCATCAATCGATATCGTTGCTCGTCACTTGAGTCGGTTTAGTTAACATTGTTCATCTATTTGGTTGGCTTTGTTATGGTTTAATGGTCTCCAGACATGTTGTTTCCTTGATCCGACTTTTGATTTGGCTAAACCTGCTATAATTCCTTATATTTAAGTCTTCTGAATTTACTATATTTTACTTGATCGGCCAATGATGGCTACTGGATGCCTCATCTAGTAATCACCCCTACATTTTTGCATCTTCCAACAGTGCAGGTCTAGGTACCAGCTGTGATTGTTGAGTTGGGGATTCAGGAGCGCTCAGGAGATTTATGATGAGCATCGGCAGATCTAGCTACTTCGCAGTCTCCTCCCTTTTGATGGTCGTCTTTTTTTATCAAGACATTAACCTTTTACAATAGTGGATTGTATTTGTAGGAGCATTTCTGGTTATGCATCATATTGTATACGTATATATATATGGGTTGTATTTATGTGTATTGTCAATCTGTACAGTTTGACTTGTAGGTTCTGGGTAAGTTGCAGTGAGTATATTGTTGTAACATTATGATTGTGACTAGAAACTAGGACAGGTACCCTGAGGTTGGGTAATAGACTTGCCATAGGTGGAATCTAACAGCGCCATCATGATCGGGACCAGGTTGTACTATAAATATTAGTTGTTTTCATTTAATTTTAAAATTCTCCTATTTTACCTGCTCACAAATTATTATAACAATAGATTACTCCATTTCTTGAGTATATGCTTATTATTCCCTGTGGAATCAATCCCGACTTTTTATGTTGGGTTTGTGCTGCTAGCGATTGCCTCTACTTTGTCTAGTAAGAAGTACAGTTAAGCATTATCATCATGTCAATTTGACACATGTATTAAAAAATATCAATTTATTTTTATCAAGATTTACATTTAAATTTAAATAATATTATAATAAGATTTATTTTATTTATATGAATTCAGCCGTCAGTGCATAGGAGAGTATTCCACCAATAGATTGCAAACTTGCAATTGAGATTTCAAAAAAAATTGAGTGCATTAGATCCTTAAAGGTGGTCCAGAACTAGAGGCTCTATGCTTGTGGTTTTGTTTGTTATTATAATTTTTTACAAGTTTTTACCAAAAATTAAAATCAAACTAACTATAAAATGATTAAGACAGTCAACATCTAAATATATATAATTTATTTTTAATTAAAAATAAAAAATAAAAAATGTTAATTAATCTAATAATTTCCTTTTTATAACATTCAAAACGTCATTATCTTTCCATATGTTGGCTCCATATTTAGATTCTAATGGAGTCCTTAAAGCCCTTTTTATCATCCAAGGAGTACTAATTAATCAAACCTCAAAAAAGTTGTTGTTGTGCACCATTAGCCATTCACCATTCGTCGGGCACCGATCATCGATAATCGATCATCATTCACCAATCACCATTCACCGTTCACCTTCACCATTCACTGGCCATCGATAGTCATTTAACAATAATCAATTACCGTTCACTATTCGCCAATCACTGCTCACCTTTCGTCGATGAGTGATCATCTGATAATGTTAACTAATTGTTGGAAGGGTCCATTAGCGATCATATGACAAGCAACTGCCATTCAAAGCAAATTGAAGAAAAATCTCAATATGCTTCTACCAACATTCTTTCATTTGTTGGTTTGTTCTCTAAATTTTTTAATTTAATTTTACATATCCTTGAAAATTTTCCTCTCTTTTATTTGCTTCACTGTTAAGTGTTCCTTTTTCTTCTTAATATGGGAATGGATTTTTTTAAATTTGTTTTCCTATTTTCTAAGTCTTTTTTGCTTGATTGCAATTCCATTTAATCAAATTAGTATTTTCCAATTTTCTTTTTGTGAAATAAAGGTTTATTGTTTTACATCAAACAAAGAATCCCCCTTTCAGTAATAATTTCATCTTATGTGTTGTGTTTTTACTCTTCTTTTATTGTTGAAAATTTTTGTTATAGATGTGTATAAAGTTAAACTAGACACACTATACATGTGTTGCACGTGTATACACAATATTGAGATACTAATAATCGAAAAGCAGCAATCGTCCCTTATTTTATTCAACCATTGAAAAGATAACACAATTATAAATTTCTCAAAATAGTACTTAAATAGAAAATTATAAAGGTGCGGCCTTTTCAATAGTTGAATAAAATAGAGGGGGTGGGGGTGGGGTGGGAATACTATTTTTCGATTATTAATATCTCAATATTGAGCAGACACGTGCAACGCATGTATAGTGTATCTAGTTTAACTATATACACATCTATGACAAAAATTTTCAACAATAAAAGAAGGGTAAAAACACACCAATTAACAAGAAAAAAATACACTGAAAGGGGGATTCTTCAAATTTATGTAAAAGAATAAACCTTTATTTCACAAAAATAAAATGGGAAAAATATTAATTTCATTAAATGGAATTACAATCAAACCAAAAAGAACTCAGAAAATGGAAATTTTTTTTTAAAAAACATCCATTCCCACATAAAGAAGAAAAAGAAACACTTAACAGTGAGGCAAATAAAAGAGGATAAATTTTCAAGGAAATGTAATATCTAAAAAGGTTTAGAGCACAAACCAACAGATGAATGAATGTTGGTAGAAGCATATTGAGATTTTTTTCAACTTGCTTTGGATTGTGTCTGCTTGCCATATGATCGTTAATAGACCCTTCGGACTATCAATTAACATTATTTGATGATCACTCATTGACGAAAGGTAAACAGTGACTGGTGAATGGCGAACGGTTATAGGTGATCGACAAATGACGATTGCTAATCAGTGAATGGTGAAAGGTGAATGCTGAATGGTGATTTGTGAATGATGATCGATAATCGATCATCGATGCTTGGTGAATGGTGAATGGCTAATGGCGCACAACAACGACTTTTTGGAGGTTTGATTAATTAGTACTCCTTGGATGATTAGAAGGGCTTTAAGGTCTCCAGTAGAATCAGAATATGGAGCCAATAAATGGAAAGATAATGACGCTTTGAATATTATAAAAAGGAAAATATTAGATTAATTAATATTTTTTATTTTTTTATTTTTGATTAAAAATAAATTACATATATTTAGATGTTGACTGTCTTAATCATTTTATAGTTAGTTTGATTTTAATTTTTGGTAAGAACAAGTGAAAAATTATAAGAAAACAAACAAAACCACAAGCAAAAAGCCTCTATAGTTCTTGACCATCTTCAAAATGCATTCAACGTTTTTCAAATCTCAAATGCAAGTTTGCAATCTATTGGTGGAATTCCCTCCTATATATTGACACTTGATTTCAGCAACAACATACCCAATGGTATCCCAAAAATGAAGTCTGAGGAAGATAAAATGTACTTCACAGATCATATGACAACCTCGTAGAGGTAGAGAGGGTATTTCTTGAGAACTCTCGACTCAAAAACCCATAAGCAGAATAAACTAGATATGGAGAAAAAGGAAAGGAAAAAAAAAGGAAACAAAGAGTAAATAATAATGAAAAGAATAAGATAGTATGTAAACATGACAAAATTAACATATATAAGACAAATAATGACAACACAGGATATAAGGACACGACTAATCCTACAACCCTACTAAATCCCATGGCCATACATCAACCTAACCCTACTAACCTATTAGCCTGCTACTCTAATTCGCGACTTCTACTCTTTCCTATCTAAAGTCATGTCCTCGATGAGATCAAGTTTCACTATATGATGTCTGATCACCTCCCCCCCCCCAATACTTCTTTGGTCTACTTCTACTCCTCCGTGTAACTCCTAAATTCAACTTCTAGCACCTCCTAACAGGAGCATTGGTACTTAACCATCACAGACTCTTCCCTCATCTTATCGGCCATAGGGGCCACCTCTATTTTCTGCCGAATAGTCTCATTCCTAATCTTATCACTCCCGGTATACCTACATATCCATCTCAACATTCTCAACTCCATGACCTGCATCTTCTAAACATGTGAGTTTTACATTTACCAACACTTTACCCCATAAAATAAAGATGGTCTAACCGCCATCCTATAAACCTTACCTTTGAGTTTAGGTAGTATTTTCTTATCACACAATACTCTAGAGGCAAGGTTCAATTTCGTCCATGCTACCCTAATACGATGTGTGACGTTATCATCGATATCGTAATTACTCTGGATGATGGACCCAAAATACTTAAAGTTTTCTATCTTGAGAATGGGTTGAGTAGCAAGCCTCATATCAATGTCTGCTTCATCCCTCGCAACACTAAATTTGCACTTTAAGTATTCTATTTTGGTCCTGCTTAGTTTGAACCCTTTAGATTCCAAAGTGTGTCTCCAAACCTCCAATCTATCATTAACTTTAGTTCAAGTCTCATCAATTAGTACCATATCATCTGCAAATAACATACACCATGGAATTTGCCCTTAAATAGACTATGTCAGCACATCCATCATCAAGGCAAATAGAAAAGGGCTCAACATAGTGCCTTGATGAAGTCCCATCTCAGTAGGAAAATATTCTAAGTCTGCTCCCATTCTTCTTACCCAAGTTTTGGCTCTGTCACACATGTCTTTTATCATCTTAATATACACAATTGGAATATCTTTCACCTCTAGACACCTCCATAGGACATCCCTAAGAACTTTGTCATAAACTTTCTCGAGATCAATGAACACCATATGAAGGTCCTTCTTTATTTCCTTATATTTCTCCACTAATCTCCAAACAAGACAAATTGCTTTAATAGTTGATTGCCCTAGTGTGAATCCAAACTGATTCTCTGAAATAAACACTCCTTTTCTTACCTCTATCTCCACCACTCTCTCTTAGACCTTCATAGTGTGGCTTAACAACTTGATACCCCTTTAATTGTTATAACTTTGAATATCACCCTTGTTCTTGTACAATGGAACCATTGTACTCCTCGTTCATTCATCAGGCATTTAGGTAGTCTTTATAAAAGTATTAAATAGCCTAGTCAACTATTCTATGCCATCCTTGACCATGTTCTTCCAAATATCTACCAGAATCTCATCAAGTCAGATCGCCCTCCCTCTCTTCATCTTACTAATAACACATATAACCTTCTCAACTCTGAACCACCTGTAATAACAAAAACATTAATGACTTTCGAAGTGTGCCAACTCAGCCAGCTTAATATCTTTATCTCCTTTTTCATTTAAGAGTTTGTGAAAGTTATCTATCTTGGCTTAATGGAAGACTCATTCACCAAGACCTCACCCTCCTCATCCTTGATGCATTTCACTTGGTCCAAGTCGTGGAATTTCCTTTCTCTCTCTTTAGAGGCCTATACAATCTCTTATTTCGGCCTTTATCACTTAGCTCCAGATATAGGCGCTCAAACGTTATTGCCTTAGCACTCGTCATCTCCATCTTCGCTTCTTTCTTTGCTATCTTATAAATCTCCTTAATCTTTGATTTTCATCCTTATCCCTACACTTTAACTAGTTTGTATAAGCAATATTTTTAGCTTTCACTTTGCCTTGGACTTCATCATTCCACCACCAATTGCCTTGACGTCTACCAAAGGTCCCTTTTTGAAACCCTTAGTACCTTGGTAGCTACTATTCTAATTCACCAGAAGTAGTGTCCCATATATTGTTCACATCTCCTCACTAGTCTAAGCCTCTAAACTACACAACTTTTCTTCCATCTCTATTTAAAGGGTAGGAGTAAGGCCTCCCCATCTAATCCTTGGTAGAGCATTAAAAACATTCTTTTTCTTTTCTCTCTTAATCTCTAAATCCATCACTAGAAGCCTATGTTGAGTGGAAATATTTTCACTCAAAATAACCTTAAATTCTTACAAAGGCTTTTATCGCCCTTTCGGTGAAGCAAGTAATTAGTCTTAGTCTTAGCTACTATCCTACAAAAGGTAATCAAGTGATTTTCTCTCTTCGATAAACGTGAGTTAGCTATAACTAAATTATAGGCTTTGGCAAAATTCAAGAGAAACGTCCCACCTTCATTCCTCTCCCCAAAACCAAAGCCTCTATAAACATTTTCAAACTAGTTAGCGGTTGTCCAGATATCCCATTAAAGTCTCCCCCAATGAAGATTTTTTCTATCTCTAAATGCCTCTCACAACCTTATCCAAATCTTCCCAAAAGAGCTTTTTGACTTCCTCATCCAGGCCTACTTAAGGCACATAGGTACTAGCTATATTCACTACAAGCCTACCAACCACAAGTTTGATAGATATCATCCTATCATTAAACCTTCTAACCTCTACTACATATTCCCTAAGGTCCTCGTCTACTAGGATACCTACACCGTTTATATACCTAGAACCACCCAAGTACCACAACTTAAACTCATCTATTTACCGAGCTTTGGTACCTACTCCTCTGGTCTCCTAAACACATGATATATTAATATGTCTCCTCATAAAATACTTCACTAGTTCTTTGGATTTCGCTATAAGTGATCCATATTCCACGACCCCATACATAATTTTTAAATGCTTGTGTCATTCTTACCACCTCTTCCCCTTACTTTCGACCCCAATCAACGACATAACCCTAGTCCACCTTTAGATCTTGATGCCACTAAACTAAGAACTAATAACTCACTAAGCTAAAAAAATCAAGCAGATACAATCTAGAGAAAACTATACAACCCCACACTACAGAACAGTGAAATGTATAGTAAACTACTAATCAAACAATCAAGTACAAATCAATATGAATAAATGAGTAAATGCAACACAATATGATATGTAAGCTCATAAAATATAATAAATAGTAAATACAAATTTATGGTAAATCTAAGGATATATGGTAAAAGTCAACACGACAAGCCAAAAACCACAACACAAATATGTAAATGGTAAGAGATAGAAGCAAGTAAAAGATACAATTGATTTAAATAAGAGATAACAATAAATTGAAAGATATCACCTGGAGTTCTGACAAAAAATGATGAATGTTGCTAGAAAACGCAAATTGTAGACGTCACTAGAAAACTTTTTCGAAATCTGTTTCTCACCAAAAAATTCACACCGAAGACTGACTGCAATTTTAACAGGAAGATGCGCCACTGAAAAATTAAAGGGTCGTCGGATTTCAATAAATCTGATGTCCACCAGAGAAGAAAGAAAGAAAGAAAAAAATTAGGGTTTTTTGTGTTTGTCAGAATGAAAGAGTAAACAATAAGAAGAAGACCAACAAAAACCAACCGGATCTTACCAGATCTATTCTAAAGGGGGAAACCAATGTCCGTTGGTACAAAAGATCGACAAAATAAGTTTAGCAGCTTAAAGATTTTCAACAAAATCAAAGATAAAACAACAAGAAGAAGATCAGCAGAAACCTATAGAATCTTCCAGATCTGTTCTGAAGGGGAAGAACAACGTCTATCGGTAAAAAAGATCAACAAAGTAAGTTTAGCAGCTTAACGATTCCCAACAGAAAGAGGAGTTTGCTAGGTGTTTATGCTATACTTAATAGTCTGAAAGTGTAATGCCATCGATGGTGGCGCTTCCAGAAAAGATTAGATGTGTCCGTAAAAAAATTAAATAGAAGGGATAATTGATATCACTACTTGCAAAATATCAACATCAAGGGTACGTCAACATATTTCTATTTTTTTCTTTGTTTGTAGTATATAACTAAAATGTAGGAAATTGTTCAGTGTTACTAGATGTCGACCAAAATCTGAAAGTTAATTTCATATAAATAAAATAAATCTTACTATAATTTTTTTTAAATTTAAATGTATTAATCTTAATAAAAACCAATTGATATTTTTTACACATGTGTCAAATTGTTGTGATGATAACATTTAACTATATTTTTTACAAGACAAAGTACAGGAAATCACTCGTAGCATAAGCCCAACATAAAAGGTCGGGATCGATTCCATAGGGAATAGTAAACATATATTAAAAAATTGGAGTAATCTATTATTCTATAAGTTATGAGTTGATAATATAGGAGAATTATAAATTAGTGGAAACAAATAATATTTATTAACATAATTATAGATTAATTTCAACAATGGTAAAAAAGGAACTCAGGGATGCGTCTAATTGATATTAAATTCACGTTATGAGTTATATCTCCTATTAAATTAACTTAATCTTACATGATTTGGCTCTATAACCGAAGGAGAATAGTCATCTCTCGATCAACTATGGAGTTTAACATGGGTTCATTTGATTTCCAAATCTAGATCACAATTTAAAATAACCTATCCTTAATCCAACTGAACTCTTTCGAGTTTCAATTGCTGCAATTAAAAATTACAATGACTAAATCTAATGATTCCACTTTAGTGCCCTCTCTCTGAAAACTTAAAGATCTAATGTCAATCTATATTTACAACTGATAACTTGGACCCTAAACTTGTTTTCAAATTTTAAGCATGATCTTTAACTTTAATCATGCACAACTAGACACTTTAACTATCTAATTCTTAAAAAAGGGTACGTGAATCCTTTCTAGTAAAGTGTGATTGAGACGCAGTTCAGATGAATTAGGAGTAATTGTCGAGGCCCAATATATATATATATATATGTTTATATTTTTTCAAATTAAAATCCTATTTTTTCTTCTTCATTCTAATTCTAGTACTCAAGTTTATTTCCTCTCTCATTTTGCATAGTTTCTACTCTTCTTTATGGAATGACTTCTAATTTTTGTATCATTATGGGAAAAAGTTATATTGAAGATTTCTTGGTCTATAAATAATCCAAGTCATTAGTTTTTTTGGATGAAAAGATGAGCGATGTAATGACTCTCAAATCATTTTCATCTATTCAAGAAATTCTAGTGTTTAGAGATTTCATGTACTGACCCTAAGCCGTTTATAACTTGCTCATGCTGATAGTTCACTTGCTTGGTCGTTGTTTCATTTTTATTCCCTTTTGTTTTCTTTAGATCCCTTGTAGTTTGCATATTTAATTTTAGTGAAAATTTAGAAAGATGAACTCAAAATATAATTTGATGATTTCATCAGCTTTGAAATGGTCATTTTAGGGTTGAGACATGGTCGAGTCAGTCCCCATTGCTATCAAAGCGAGTTTTTTCTATTAAAAGTTTAGCCTTTAAGCTTTGGCCTAAGGTTGACATTGGTCAACATTTTCTTGAAATCATGATCGTATGAGAATTTCATTAGTGTGGTTAGCTTTGAAACATCAACTTTTTTCTAAAACAGCCTTCATGTGGATTTTGGGTTAAAATGATTCTTTGGGTGTAGGATCCACTTTTATTGAGATGACCTCTTTTGGAAATTTTGATTGCATCATTGAGTCTAAAATGCTAAATTTGGTAGGGTAGCATAGTACATTCCCACGCACAGGATTTTGAATGAATTCTGAGCACCCTGTCGAAGTATTTCAACTCTTATGTTTCAGTTAGTGCAGCACCAGTTGGTGCAACTACTTTTCCTTCACTATGTTAACATGCAGTAACTGCATCTGTGGAGACCAGTGATCATTAGTCACCACATTTGCATGACTGTAGTCGCGTTCATAGAGTAGTAATCCGTGTGACCATCGCATTCGCGGGGTGGGTTTTGCAATCACGAAGGAGAGTTCCCTCAACCCTCCATGTTCCACATTCATGGAGTTATTGTCAAGGTTGACTTTTCTTTGACCACCTCATTCATGGCTTGGGTCCAACATTTCCGGTAGTCATATGGGTGGTCTTTTAATTAAGACCAAACTTATTTTCAACCTTATTTCCTCTGTTTTCAAAATCAATTTCTTGAGATAAGGAGCTCCAAATTGGGTGATTCCAATTGCATTTGGTTTGGAATTGGTGTATCTATGTGAGGGAGTGATTCGGGAAGCTTGGATAGCATCAAAAAAAGGTATATTTTACTCAAAATGGATTGCCTCTAAACTTTATTTTTTAATGGTAGTTTAAATTGTTGGATTGATTTCTTCCCATTCGATCATCAAATTATGTCTTATTTTGGGATACAAGCTCTATAAGTCATTTAGAACATTTTGTAAAGTTGATTTTGGGATATCCATTATAGAACCCACAATCACATTTAGTTCTTATTTTGGGTCAATCTTTAGTAAATGCGATTTTAGTATCAAAATATTTGTATTGATGTGATAATCAATATTTTAACAGTACAATGATAGTTGGAGGTGATTTAGGCATGAAAAGCTATCATGAAGTGGACTTGAAGCACACATTTCGACTTTGAAGTAGGCTATGATATACTTTCTTTTAGATTGTGTTTCATAAAATGTTGTTTTAGCATAAAATTCATGTATTTCATATGTGATGGGTCAGGATTTGTTCCTTCTTTCTTATTTTCATTGCATCAATTTAAGCCTCAAGCTAAGATAGGTCTTATAAAGTTGTTGTCTTTGAATTGGTATAGCTTTTTTGTCCTATTTAGGTAGCTTGTTTGATGTTTTATGGTAGTAGGTGAGACTAGTACGTTACAATAAGCTTAGGTTGATCATTAGTTATTATAACTACTTCTTATGGAAATTTCTAAGATTTAGTATCCTTCACTAGTGTAGAAGCTGTGATGTAGTCTTAGTGTAGTGATTTTCACTTGATTAGATTTATGGGTTAAGGTTCTTGTCATGCCTTAGGAAGGTACCCTTGGCATGGTCAGAACTTGAAAATCATTTTTGATCCCTAAGCAAACCACTTGGCCTTATAACATTTATTCAACCATAATTTAATAATGGAACACATCAACAATCAAAGAATAACTTAATTTTAATATGATACTAAAATACTTATAGATGAAGATCGCCGGCCAACCAAATCAATCACAAGACTAATAAGAAAGAAGCTTGCCAAAACACTATCAAATTAATCTCAACAATCTATTCTATGAAGTCTCTGTTACTACTATTTAGATTGTGCCGATGACAGGTTCATAGCTACCTCAAAATAAAATACTCAACTTAAGAAGGAAATAAAAGAACTCCTCTAAAAACAAGGAGGGGTCAACATAATTTGAAAAGAAGAAATGGGATTTCAATGGCGCTTGTTGATGTTGTCCGAACTACACATCTCTTTGAAGGTATAAATGGTCGTGGTCAAAAGTTATAACCTAACCAAGGTTAGGGTCGGACCCACAGGGAATATGATCTAGACCTAGAGTAATTGTGTGTAATTTGGAGGAATTATCCTACTTATCCCCCAAAAAGGTGGTTGTGGTGGGTTTGTAATTGCAGTAATTAAACCTAAACTAGAATCAAGTGTCATGAATTCAGCGAGAGAGTGACTAGGATATCATGTTCCCCATAAATTCCTAACATAGTATAAGTGGATACCCGTAATCTCTTCTAGTCTATAGTTATAGAACTGGTAAGTTATGTTTACCCAACCCTTTAATCCTCGCAGTGTGACATTACTAACCCTTACCTTTTGTTTCACTACAACTACTCTTTGATCTGGCTAGGTTGATTAGATGAGAGGGATCACATCAAATCTTGTTAATTATTCTCTTATGCCATTCATTATCACCTTGATCCAACAAGTAAGAATAACATGAATTCTGATATTGACCACCATTAAAAAACATTCTAAATGAAGGGATTAATTAATACATGTATACACACTTTTCAAGAATTACAAATTATCTTTATTTTACCTTGCTAGTTCTTCATGGTTCTTAAAATTCTAGTTGTGAATATAGCTTTGCACGATTATTGTAAATGAAAGAATCATGCTATGGAATAACATAATCAAACACATACAATGATGAAGTGAAGAAGAAGAAATCCAAAATTCTCCACAGGAAATCATAATATAATAATCTCAATGTAAAAATCACAAAGTATGAGTTCTCAAGTTGTTTCTGTCTTCTCTTGTGTGTCACTCTTAAAAAACCTGAAAAACCTATGTATAATAAGCAAAATATAAATCTAAAACAAAATAGAAAAATTAGAATTGGAAACTTCTATGAGTGAGGTTATGGGCCGTATGTGAACTCACGACCTGTACCTACATGTCGTACTATGCACTTTCCAAAATTAGGCTTCAACTTACGAGAACTTCTTACGGGCCGTCTTCTGACTTATGGATCTTAGAGGGTTTCTTTTGCTAACTTCTCTGAAACTCTTCAAAACTTTGATCCTCCAGACACGACCTTATCTATGATCCATCTTCATACTTATGACTCATAAGTGGCTTCATCTGACAATACTTCAACATTCAACATGTTTTCTGATCTTCAACCTATGGAAGCACCTACGGGCAAGTGGAGAAATCTATGCTTTATCTGATAACTCATGGATGTAACATATGAAATTTGGCCCTTTACTGGATCTGACTCACAAAACCAACCTATGGCTCGCAGATAGAACCATGGCCCACAGAGTCCTTTGTAAATCACCAAAAACTTCAATTCTGTAGAACTTTTCCTGAAATTATACTGAAACCTGTAATCCTATAAGATCACCACAAAAACACAGCAAACCTACTAATATCGCTTTGAGCACACACAAAAGTCTAAGTTTTAAGTATTAAAAGTATGGTATTTTAGTAGCACATCAACACCCTCAACTTAAAATTATTGCTTGTCCTCAAGCGACAGACTCAATCTACGTAAGTAGTATAGTACCACATAGACCTTAATCTAATGACATACATCATATCTACATTAATCATAGATACACAAATTAACACATTAGTATATATCAAATAATCATCAAATAAACTCATGCAGATTTATATATGTGACAGTGCAACTAAGACAAGTAAGGTAAGCACAAATTAGCCACAATCACTGATATAGCCTAGAATCAATAGTATAACTGAAGTGCCCTCACAAAAAGAAGTCTCATAACTAACTTATGATTGTGTTTTTAAGTTTGATGCTTAGGACTAGCAAAATTACTCACACTCACGACAGATATGTTAACATTGCGCTCAATAAAATATGCTTGCACCTATACTCATGACCATGACTTTCAACTACTTGTACTAGGATCATTGTGGATATTCTTAGTTTGTAACATAGGTGTAGGATTATTATAGGGCATCTTGGTTTGTAATGTAGGTTTAGTGGGCTTTAGTTTGATGTTTTAGGAACATAGTGACTAATGACCCTCCTTGACACTACATTATTCTACCCTTTTTCTCCATACCAACATGTTACTTTTCAACCCATTCTTCCCTTTTCCTATTGCAAACATTTCTGGGTGCCTTATTCAACATTTTAATCTCATTACCTTTTATTTTCCACATTCTTATTCTTTTTAGTTCATTATTTAGGCCTTTATGTGTTTCTCTCGCACCTATGGTACATTTTTCCCTTTTTTCATGTATCACTAGATTCTATCCCCATTTAGTATGATTTTCCTTACATCAACCACCCTCAACTTATGCTTTTGGCCTGAGTTGAGGTGCACAATATTAAACCTACGAACAAGGGCCACTTTTTGTAGCCATCCTCAATATAGGCTTTTTACTTGAGTCGAGGTGTACAATATACAAGGAAGGACCACGACCAAATTCAGGATTTAACATTTAAAGGGCTTTGTTACATAGGTGTTTACAAAGAAATGGGTAAATGTAAGGATCAAATATTTGGACCAAGGGATACATCAAGAATTTGGTTGGTTATTTAGGCTATGTGGACTAATATAAATAATGGGCTAAGATCTTTTCCTAACCAACTAACCCATAGTTTTAGTCAGAGTAATAGAGCAAGTTCTGAATAAAAATATAGTATAAGAGTTCTACAAGAAGCTTACACAAACTTGGAAATAATTACACTATCAACATAGAATCTCAAATCATGCTTTTCATCACAATTAAACCTCAACCTATCAGAACTAGCACTATCAATCTTGATTTCACATGGTTGTTATCAAAACTACCTAATGTAAAATTTCCAACGAGTATCATTTTTCCATAACCTAACATATAATATATACTTTGGTATAATATTCTATTAATACTACTTACAATCCTAAATGTTCCGGTTCAATAGAAAAGAAATGTCCTTATGGAAAGAACATAGGCAAGAAAAGACCTCAAACTTAAAAATTTGGATAGTTATAGGCCATTGTTACTCAATCTTCACTGAGGCCTATAACAACCCACACCCTATCAAAAACATTTTGCGTTGTATTCAATGCAACAAATTATAACTAAATCAAAGCATAGGGGTCAAATAGAGCACACCTGGGTGCCTAAACGTCAGTTTCTATCTTGCATTGCCTCCCAAGTAGTGCCTGATTTAGTGTTGTGGCACTACTTAGGTACCTTGGTTGCTCAGACTTCACCAAGTTTCCATGCTTACCCTGTCCGCACTTCCTCAACATTGTCAAGATATAGTATGATTCTTTTTCCATTTACTTTGAATCTTGTGCCATTTCTCTTTTCCTACTCAATAGCCCCATGGTAGAAAACATTCAAAACTTTGAATGCCCAAACCATTTAAACTTGAGTTTCCTAGGGAACAACTTCAATTTAAAGTTATATAATAAGACCAAGTCTCTTGGTAAAAACTAGCAATGCTCAATGCGACGATTATGTTACACCTTCATCCATTGCTTGTATAGGGAAGAACTCTTATATGCCTTCAAATAGAACTCATCAAGCTCATTGAGTTGGCTCAGCCTTGAGTTCACTATATCATTCCATTAATATTCAACTTTTTGAGAACACATATCCCCTTATGCTGAAGCTCTAATGATATATGATGTTGTCCGGTATGCCCATAATTCATTGTAAAGCTTTTGTGACTAGTTAATCTATTTTGCATTGACAGTCTTGGACAAAATCTGTTTAATCTCCCTGCTGAACACCTTAACTTGACCACTTATTTATGGATGGTACAATGTTGCCATGATATACTTTACCCCATGCTTTTTTTGAGAAGAGCTTTGAATAACCTATTGTAGAAATGACAACCTCCATCATTGATGATTTCCCAACGGGTACCAAACCTTGAGAAAATATTTCTCTTCGGGAATGCTATGAAGCTCTTGCATTCATTATTGGAAAGCTCCACCACTTCCACCAATTTTGATACATAGTCCATAGTCACCAGAATGTACTTGTTCCTATGTATGCTAATGAATGAGACCATGAAGTCTATCATCGAAAGATCAAACTATTTGATCACCATAATGAGGTTTAAAGGGAGCTTGCGCTTGCGAGAAATACCACCTTTCTTCGGTATATGTGACAAGCCTTGGCATAATCATGAGCATCTTGGTGGATGGTTCACCAATAGTAGCTACACTGCATGATTTTGTGTGCTATCCTATTTCCACTATGATGCCCGCCCACCAAGGATGAGTGGAAAGCCTATAAAGTGCTAACTATTCGATCACCATAATAAGGTTTAAAGGGATCTTGTGCTTGTGAGCAATACCACCTTTCTCTGGTATATATGACAAGCCTTGGCATAATCATGAGCATCTTGGTGGATGGTTCACCAGTAGTAGCTACATTGCATGATTTTGTGTGCTGTCCTAATTCCACTATGATGCCCGCCCACCAAGGATGAGTGGAAAGCCTGTAAAGTGCTTATCATTTCCACCTTTAGAACACAGTGACGGATAATCCCATCCATACAGGCATAAAAAAATATGAATTATCCCAAAAAAATATTCTCACATCATACATAAACTTATGACGCTGCTGAGTAGTCAAGCCTGGTGGCATAATATCACTAACCAAATAGTTTGCATAATATGCAAACCATGGTTCAAATCATGACATGCTGCTGGTACTCTCTCATCAGGGAACGAATTATCAATATCCACCCTATTATCAAATATTGCCATGGCCTAGTCCTATAATCTAGATAAGTGGTCTGTAACTTGATTTTTAGTCCCCCTTCTGTCAATCATATCAAAGTCAACCTCTTGAAAAATAAGTATCCATTGAATCAATCTTGGTTTTCCATCCTTATTCACTATTAAGCACCATAATGCTGATTGGTCAGTATGTATAATGACTGAGTTCCCAAAAGATAAGATATCGACTTCTCAAATGCAAAGACTGCTGCAAGTAACTCCTGTTCCATAACAATGTAGTTTTTCTGTGCTGCCTTTAGGGCTTTGATAGCATAATAGATAGGATGTAGAATCTTATTTATTTGTTGTCCCAACACAACACCAAGTGCAAACCCACTTGTATCACATATAATCTCAAAGGGCTTTGACCAATCTGGAGCAACTATGATAGGTTTTGATATCAATTTTTGTTTAAACACTTTAAAAGCTTTTAGACATATCATCGACTGCGAACTTGGCATCCTTCTCAAGTAGCATGCACAAAGGTGTGCAATATTCGAGATGTCCTTTATAAAGTGCCTATAAAAGCCTGAATGTCCTAGGAAACTTCTCACACCTTCAACATAGATAGGTGGAGGAAGCTTCTCAATCACCTATACTTTGGCTCTTTCCAGTTCAATTCTTTTGATGGAGATTCTGTGCCCTAACACAATACCTTCCTTCACCATAAAGTGATATTTTGCCCAATTAAGAACCAGATGACATTCTTCACATCTCCAAGTCTCTAAACAAACTAATGGCATCCATGAATGCCTCGATAGTGTCTGAGAAAATTGATGCCATGCATCTCTGGAATGTTTCTAGTGCATTACACAACCCGAATGACATCCTTTTAAATGCATATGTGACAGAAACGCATGTGAAAGTTGTTTTCAATTGGTCTCTGGAGTAATAGAGATATGATTGTAGCATGAGTAACCATCAAGAAAGCTATACTAGCCTTTGTTTGCTAGGTGATCTAGTTTCTGGTCCATAAATGACATAAGGATGTGGTCTATTTTTGTTGATGTATTGAGGTTCCTATAGTCTATGCTAACCCTCTAAGTTGTGACTGGTCTTTTGAGGATCAACTCATTGCTAACATTTTGGACCACAGTGATGCCTTCCTTCTTTGGGACACATTAGATCGAACTCACTAATTCACAGTCAGCAATCAGATATATCACACTTGCGTCCAACTACTTAATGAACTCTTTGGCACAACCTCTTACATAAGTGGGTTAAGGCACCTTTGGTGGTCACGGACCGACCATAGAACCCTTGGTTTGTAATCTTTGACCAGTTGAATTGCCAATGATGTCTGCAATTTTCCATGTAATTGCCTTTCTAAATTGCTTGAGTACCATAATCAATGCGTCGACCTATGCAATATTAATATTTACAGTAACAATGATAGGCAAAGTATTATTAGTACCCAAAAACATATACCTCAGATAGGCTGGAAGAGCCTTCAGCTCCAACACTAGTGGCTTGTCAATGGATGGTCCAGCAGGTGGTGACTATTGATTATTTAAGTCAAACTCAAGCTTAGCCTGATGTCTAGTGAAACCAAATAATCCCAGGGCCTTTACTATCTCATCATAGTCTAGGATGACGTTACTCTCAAAGTTTATTAACACAATTCTAGAGTTTTAACACCCAACCTTTCCTCAATTGGTACCTCTAGTTGCACCTTTTCAACACTCTCAATGATAAAGACTATTTTCACATCATAGATTTTCTTCGTGTACTGGTAAACATTGAACCCGACCTCATCATTACCCAATCTAAACTTGAGTTTACCCAACTCTATGTCCACTAACGCTTGTCTTGTAATGACTTGGTGTGTCATTTTTAGCATTATTTGTGAAAATTATTATTTTACCATTTTGTGAGTTACTTTGGACCTATTTTGAATTATATGAATCATTGGAAGTGAAATATGAGTTTTTAAAAGTTAAAAATATGACTTTTGGCCTTTTAGAAACTTAAGTTATTGAAAAAGTGAGTTTTTGCACTATTATGAGATTTGACTGTCGAATTAGAGATCCATTAATTCCATTAGCTCTAAAATGTTGAAACTGAATTATAGGAAGTTATAGAACTAAATTCGGAGTTAAAATGGGATTTTTAGGCCCAAAGTTGTGTGTTTAGTCATTTTCGGAATCAAAGTTTGACTTTGGTCAATAATCAAAGTTTGGAAGCTCGGATCAAAATTCTGATTTTTTTCAGTAGTTTTGGATGATGAAACTAATGATAAAAATGGTCTTGTAATAATTTTAGGGGTTGTCAAGGTAGTTTTGGTATTTTGAGTTCTAAACTAGTTTATTTGACTTGCATTGGTAAATGTGTTGTGGAGACCTCAGAATCCAATTCTAATTATTCTGTTGAGTTTGGATAATTGTTTCAAGTATGGATACATATTTGGTTTGTAAAATTCTGATAGTGGATGAGTTATGAGTGTCTATGCTGAGTTTTCACTGTTGGCTGATTTTGCTGGCCATAGTTCTGGTGCAAGTCACTTTTCTTCTATGTCTTCATGGATAAATCTCCATATTCATAAAGGGTTTGGAGATTTCACTCTCCATATTTGCAGGATGGGCTCTGCCTTCGTAGTGCATTAGCTGGTATAGCCCTCAACCCCTATTACTCTCTGCGTTCGCAGGTTGGTCTCGGAATCACGAAGATTATTTTGCTATACTCCTTCGCATTTGTGGAGCTCAACTGCGATTTCGGAGCATTTTCTATACTTGGACAGAATAAAATCATAAAATACCATTTTTAATCTATTTAGAACTCCAAGCTTTTTAGGCAATTTTAAAGAAAGATTTTTGAAGATTTTTGTTGGGTAGATCTTTTTAACCCTAAAGAAATCTCTTTTCTTAATTTTTAACCTAGATTTTGATTTGAATTTCATGATTTTATATGTCCAAAATTGGAGATTTTTAGACAATGATTTCTAAACTTTAAAGGTTGAGTTCTCACTCGATTTAAGCTAGATTTTAGTAGAATTTTTACCCATGAACTCTATTTTTTCATGTTGGACTTGATTTTAAAGTTCATTTTTAGATTTGAAAACTTTGAATTTTGGCCTTAATTTTGATCACTTTTTCCCTAAGCCTAATTCATGCCAATATGTGTATTAAAATGCATATTTTGATGCATATATCTATTTCTGATAGTGGTTGATTGATTTGAGGATCGTTAGGAGGCTTGAGTTGATTGAAATCTTATCCGAGTGCATTTTCGGCACCGAGGTAGGTTTGGCTAATCTTTTTGCGACTAGATTTGAGTTATTGAGCATACTTATGTGATAATTATGAGATGTAAATTGAATTATGAGCCAACATGATAGGGTTGAATTTGATGGGGATGTAATGTTAGTTATGCCAAACATTAAAGAAATGTCAATACTATTGATTAATTGAGATGAAATAATATGATTTGAGATGATTGGAATATCATTATGATAATGTGAGACTTATAATAGTTTTGGTTAATATTGTGACTAAATGATGATGAGTGTGATAAGTTTGAGAGTTATGAGCCCATTTAGGTTACTTGTAGAGCTTATTTCATGGACATCTTGGATATTAGTGAGTTAGTGATGAGATGGGATAATGTTGACCTTGTGGTACTAGTTGATATACATGGTATAACCCATTTGATGTGACAACTATTATACATATTCTATCTTACATAGATTAGATACATTGGTATGCACATGTCTCCAATCTAATTAGTTGCATTGGTATGCATATGTCTTTTATCTGATTAGTTGTATTGATATGCACATGTCTCTTATTTGATTAGTTACATTGATTTGCACAAATCTTATACTAGATTGGGTGCATTGCTATGCACAAATCTTATTCTTGATTGGGTTGCATTGATATGCACACATGTTACATATGATTAGTTGCATAGGTATGCATACATTTGATACATGATTAGATATATTGTTATGCACATATCACATTACATTTGCATTAGCTAGATGTGGAGACAGTGGTTATGGCCTGCGACGCCTTGAGACACCCTAGTATGAGGCCTACAATGCCTCAAGATTTTGATTATGACCTGTGATACCTTATTATATATTTGAGTACACGATTTGCGATGCCGTCGAATTCTATCTTGTAGCTTAGGCTCGATAAATGTGTACATCGACACCGTGATGCAATGCATTCATACATAACATTGCATTGCATTATTAGTATAATGATCCAAACTAGGGCCTAGATGTGATATGACGCATGGGGGACCCAAAGGAACCCCAAGCAAGCCTCTTAACATATGATTACACATCCTTGGTTGCGGAAGCAATTAAACACAATAAAAGAATAGAAATAAGGGCATAGAGACTAAGGAAAATCTTCATGTCATAAAATATCAAGAGAGTTAATCTTATAACATCATTACATATTGTCCAACAACACTTTTAAACATAGAACTTAGTGGGGGCCAAGATAAGAAACCAGGCTTACCCTCATAATAATGACAATAGGTAAGCTAAATTTACAAGATATAGTCTAAATATAAACATGAGAGAAGATAGATATTGTCCCCAAACTTGAGGACTCACCAAAAGTTAACTTGAACAATCTGTCTAGCCACGTGGAGGAGAATCAATGGGATCTCTGGTTCCTACATGATAGTATCATGTAGGCATAGAGTATGCATTAATACGTTTGAATGTGCTAGGTATGTAGGATGCAATGCAACAAGAGATAGACAACGTAGGCAAAATGCAATATCATAAGTAATGGCTAACATAATAGCAATATGTCATGTGTGATGATGCTTGAAGTAAAATATACTTAAATAGAATATATTACATGTGTAAGAATAGACCATCATCATAGACCAAGAAACTTAGTACTTGGAATCCAAGGTAGACCACCCCTTGGAAGTGATTGAGGTACTAACCCCTCAATTTGTTGATGGTTTACCACCCCTATCCTAGGCGATTAAGGTTGTAACCCCTTAATTAGTTGATGACTTACCACCCCTATCCTAGGCGATTGAGGTACCAACCCCTCAATTGGTTGATGGCTTACCAGCCCCATCCTAGGCGATTGAGGTACTAACACCAAAATTGGTTGATGGCTTACCACCCCTATCCTAGGCGATTGAGTTATCAACCCCTCAATTGGTTGATGGCTTACCACCCCCATCCAAGGTGATTGAGACATCACCCCTCAATTGGCTATGGTCAACTCACAACACAATAAATACTTCTCATGGAATCAACATATACATAACCTCCTTTCATCATCATAAAGTCACTTAACTCGTATGCCAAGCATTAGGCCTTCAACCACTCAAGATATATTAACTAGACATTTTATCAAACACTTGGTGAGTGTGCAATGCTAGTATAAAACCATACAATTCAAGAGTAAAACCATCCATGAAAACTTAATGTAAAACCACCCACCAACACTTGGTAATACCCTCATGTAACATACATCAAAAACCTTCATTAAATCTCAAGATAGATCTAAGATTCATAACTCAAAATATGATTAAATAGTCATACTTTCACAAAACCTCAACATAGTTCATAGTCAAATTCATAACAGAAGACCCATAAGTAAAATCAACTTAGAAACATGTAATTTAGGCAAAAAGGAAGCTTGGGCACCATGGATGAAAGTACCCAATGGTTGAAACCCATATACCTTGACTTTGGAGAATTCTTGATGAAGATTGAAAATGGAGACTTGAAGCTTGAGTGAAATCCTTAAGATCCGGATGAGTTTTGGGACTTGAAATTTGGGGTGAAATATTTGTCTAAGTGTTTAAGAGAGTATTAGGGAATGTCTTGTATGATATGAAGATAAAATATGGTTAAGTATAGGTATTTTGAAGTATGGGAATACTTAGGCCCAAGACTCAAAAGCCTTGGACAGAACTAATAAGACTGGGCAATTTTAACACTGAGGCGCTGTTCTTCATTGGAAATCATCAACTTTGGAATTTTGAATTTTGATATGGTTGCTCTAAAATTGGGGGTTCGACACATTTTTCACTTAATTTTACCCCTGATCAAGAATATGAAGATGGATTTTCTATATCAAGCATGAATTTTGAGATATATAAAGTTATAATTTTGAGCACTTTCGAGGCATATTTTTAGGCACCTTTTTGGGGTCGTTTCAATATCTTCCCCTTGGGAATATTTGTCCCCTAATGTCAAAGAAATGTATATAAGAAGAGTAATATTTAAGAAATTAGGCATAGGACTTTTGATGACTTTGCACTATTTTCAACCCTTCCCTAACCAACCTCATCTTTTCCATAGCCTATGTAACTAGATCTGGACCTAATAAGGCCATTTCTCCTACTTCAAACTACCCAACCGGTGATCTACAATACCTACCATAGAGGGCCTCAAAAGAAGCAACACAAATGATAGAATGATAGCTATTATTAGTCTCATCAAGAACCTTCTTTCTCAAGTCCTCAACACTAGGCATACAAGATCTACCTTGGTACCTAAGGCCCCATATCCCCCTTGGGAAAAAACCTCCATTTTGCCATCGTCATCAAAGCTTCAATTCTAACAAGGAAGGTTCAACATCTTGCTTCTTCGACCTCATCAACCAGGGAAGATTTTTGAACCACCAACAACCACAATACCACCATAGTCAACCTCTTTCAACCTAACCCTTAATCTAGCCAACCGTTGGACCTCCCTAGCCATCCCTTTGCTACCACCATCAATATGAACTAGGCTACCCATGGACACCCTACTCAAAACACTGACCACAACATTAGTCTTACCGGGATGATAATGCACACTTATATTATAATTATTAAGAAGTGCTAACTACCTTTTTTGTCTCAAGCTAAGATCTTTTTGGTGAACACATATTAGAGGCCCTTGCAATTGGTAAACACATTAACATGCACCCTGTCATACCCCAAAGTCCCGTTAGGGCGGACTGGCACCCGTTGTCGATAAGGGTCAGGATAACCAATCTGTATCTATGCATTTTCTATATATATTATAAGGGGTTTCTATGTTTGACATGCTTTTAAGAAGATAAATAGTGATAATAAGCCAAAAGGAAATGCATATGACTAGGCCATTGGGGCCAAAGTGTTTAAGGTACGAGACATGACCACAGTTTGCTTTACATAGTCCACAAAGTCTCTAGATAAAGAAAAACATGTGATAAGGGTCGGGACAGGCCCCTCCTCAACTAACTGTACAATATAAACATATAAGCTCTAGACATGTAAAGCTCCGAAGCAACCAGAAGCTTGGTGACCATAACTGAATGTCCTGTAATCCCACTGGGGAGATCTACTAGCACCTGTACCTGTAGTATGAAATGCAGGTCCCCCATAAGGGATATTAGTACGATATAATATACTGAGTATGTAAGGCAGGATATACTCTATATAAAGTAACAACTCAAATGAAACCATGCACCAGTGTAAGAATATGGATCACCTTTAGTTATACTGTGGAATTATGTACTTTATGTTTTTTATATTACTTTACCTTTACTATATAATCTCTGAACAACTGTAAAACAAATGTCTAACTGATTAATGGTGAACTGTATCGGGATCGTCCCTGGCTAGGTTATTCCTTAACCCCTCGGGCTACCACCCATAATAAGATGTTTCTCTAGCTAGGTGATTATTCCACCCCTTGGGATATTGGGATGTCCCTGGCTAGGTTCTTCCTTAACCCCCTTAGGATACCACCCGTGATACGATTGTCCCTAGCTAGGTGTTACTTCCACCCCTCGGGCTACCACCTATCAATAAACAATATACTTTACCTTTCAATTACCTTTGAGATGGTTCTTATGGTGGTCACGATATTGGAGTTGTAAGACTGTATAGGTAACATATGACATGTAGATAATCATAAAAGATAATATGATAATGAAAAAGAGTATGTTAGCCAAATAATGGAATACGTATAAAATGAAACAACTCGTGAACTTTATCTAGTAACAAAACCCCATGTAACTTAGTATACAAGCATGTATGCAGATGTGAAATTGACTATGTATAGAAGCATGTGAACATGTCAAAGAATGTATACACAATTAATACTTGTGTCGGAGTTGGCAAGTGCCTTTAGGTACCAAGGAGAGATCTATGTTTCATGCCAAGTGATATGAAATCAAGTAGCCTTACATACCTCATTGTATGACCTTGTTACCACCTCGAAATAACCTTTCATTCCTCCAAATACTTATCTACAACATAGTATATGATAAAACTAGCATTAATAGCCAATAGATACACCTTGGCAGCCCAATCATACAACAAAACAACACATGGGCAGCAAGTGGGTATTTATAAACCCGAGCATGTTCTTTCAACCTCTATGTCTCTAATCGTATTTTCCAACACATATTCACATGCACACATCATTCCCAGCCTTTTTTAATGCGATAACAGTCCTACAATAGCCCACAAAGCACAACGCATAACAATTCCACACAGTCCTAAAATGGATAGCATAACATTACCTTCCTTCGCTACCTTTCGACGTTGACAACTCCAAACCTATTCCAACACTAACCAAACTGTTCCAGCAACATTTATACATATAAATAGACCTAAAAAAGTCTTATAACAGAACCTAATAAGTCATGAGGGACGTGAGCTAATAGCCTTACATACAACAGCCCGCAAGTTCCAATTAACATGACGCTTAAGATAACAGAATAAAACGCGCTTGTTAAATGAAACCAAAGTCAGGGAAGCAAGCTTAGGGTGATGTTTATAAATCAATCTATGTTAAGAATACCAAGTAATCTTCATAATACAACTTACAAACTATAGAAATATCACTTAAACAAAAGACAAGTATGCAACAACTTTCTCAACACAAGCTGTCTCAAATTTCCAACATAACATACTAGCACATACTTCTTGTTTTTCATCAGAAAATCATACTAAACACATATGTAAACTTATTTACCACTTACTTCAAGTTGTAGGACTTATTCAAGAACCCTAGAAGTCCCTCTTAACTGCTTTACAAAGTTAAGAAAAGTTGAGAGGAAATAGAGAGAGCAATCTGATTTTTTTTGTGAGTTCAAGTGTAGAAATAAATTGTGGAGCCGCTTTGGAGCCCTTTATAAGGGGGTCTTTGGCTAACCTTCTCTTGACTTTTTGACCAACTTTGTAAAGGGATCTTTGGCTAACCTTCTCTTGACTTTTTGACCAACTTATACCACACATTATCAAGCTAGTTATCCACCAACTTGAACCTCACACTTGGGCCTAAATGGGTCTTCAAGTTGATGG
>JAOTQJ010138981.1:0-39654 GCA_025642045.1 Solanum sejunctum | reverse complement strand
TCATGCCAAGTGATACGAAATCAAATAACCTTACATACCTTGTTGTATGACCTCGTTACTATCTCGAGATAACCTTCCGTTCCTCCAAATACTTATCTACAACATAATAGGGGATAAATCTAGCATCAATAGCTAATACACACATTAGCATACCAATCACGTAAGAAAATAATACATGGGCAGCAAGCGGGTGTTCATAAACTCGGGTGTAATCCTTTAATATTTCCGCCCCTAATCGTATTTTATAATACACAATATCATGTACATCCTATCTTAAGTCCATAACAGCCTTACAATAGCCCACAAAGCACAACCCATCACACTTCCACACAATCTAGAAACGGACAGCATAACGTTACCTTCCTTCGCTATATTTCGACATTTACAACTCCAAACCTATTCCAACTTTAACCAAACTGTTCCAGCAATATTTACACATATAAACAGACCTCAGATAGTCCTATAACAACACTTAAGAAGTCATGAAGGATGTGAGATAATAGCTTTACACACAACAGCCCGCAAGTTTCAATCAACATGATGCTTAATATAACTCAATAAAATGCGCTTGTTAAATGAAACCAAAACCAGCGCATCAACCTTAGGGATATGTTTATAACTCAAACCATGTTAATAACACTAAGTTCTCTTATACCACACATTATCAAGTTGCTTACCCACCAGCTTAGCCCTTAAACTTGGGCCTTTTTAGAGCACCAACTTGATGGACTTGGGCTGCCTACTTTCGAACTTTCACTTACTTAGTTTGGGGCCCAATTTGCTAAGTGTATTTGTGATGTATTTGGGCCATTTTTATTATACTTCTTGGGCTGAAAATGTATCCTATTTATGATACTAAATCATAGGCGAAAGGTACACCCTTAACACCGACTTTATTCATAATCGAACTTGGATAATTTCGACATCGAGCCTAGTCTCCATTTAGTTAGCGATTTAAGCTATGCAAGTAGGTGACTCACCTGCTAGCTTTTAAGTACTACAAGCACCTCAATTCTCTTACTTCATTTTAAGGCCATAATCTTCTCAATTCGATACAAAACATGTATACACGTGACCCTCTTAAGCGTTAGACGCACATATAGCCCATTAATACGAGATTCAAGCACTTTGAAAATTAGCACTAATTTGACCAAACCATGTTATGTTTCATTTGACTTGTGATAGTAGTGTAAGGTGTGGGGTGTTACAGTATTGAAGCAAAATGACAAAGTTATTCCCTATGCTTCTAGGAAACTAAAATTACATGAGAGCAATTACTCCACCCATGATCTTGAATTAGCGATCGTGGTATTTGCCTTGAAGAAATGACATCATTATTTATATGGGGAACATGCAAATGATTTCACAAACCATAAGAGTCTCCAATACATGTTCACCCAAAGGGATCTAACTTAAGGCAAAGGAGGTGGTTGGAGCTCTTTAAAGATTATCACATGAGTGCACACTATCATCTTGTAGCACTCTAATTTTTTTAACTAAGACCGAGTCATCCTTCATATTTGGTATAGGATTTTAATTGATGATTGTCAATGAAGAATAGGTGTTAAGGCAATTTCTTAGTATGGGAATAGAATTGGAGATGATCTAAGGTCACACGAACCCTTTAGTACGAAGTTAAGCTAAAAGCTCTCTTAGCATTTAAGTTCCAATATAAGATTTTATAAAAGTTAGGTGGCCCAATGACTTTTAGATTGTATATAAATGTTAGGATCAATTCCTAAGTATTTAAAGTATATTAGATGTGATTTAGAGTCATAAAAGATTTTTTACATCAAGCCAAGTCCAAAGAATTTCTATCGACTAAATTTTCGTATGGTTTGATAGAAGAGTCAACTTGAAACGACCATATCTCTTGTAATATAATGAATTGAGTGGCTAATAATATACCAAATTAAAGATATTTGAATTAGCATTCCAATGCATCTAATTTTATCTTAATTCATTCATAATGGAGGTGAAAGAAAAGTAGTTCAGGGATCCTGTTCTATGACTACTTAAGGAAAAGGTGAGTCAGGGTACAATGAAGGGCATTGAACTTACACAAAAGGGAGTACCTTAATGCCAAAATAGATTATGTATGCCTAATGTTAATGGATTAAGAAGGAGAATAATGGAAGAAGCCCATCATTCAAGATATCCATCCATCCGGGATCAACTAAGATGTATCATATCCTGAAGGGAATGTTTTGGTGGGGAGGCATGAAAAATGAAACCACCCCAAAAAGTTCCCAAAGAAGTTCCTCGAAAACACCCATAATCGTAATTTATATATATCTTAAAATTCGTGCTTGATATCAAAAATTTGACTTCATATTCTTGTTCAGGGGGTAAAATTGAGTGAAAAATGGGTCTAACCCCAATTTTAAAGCAACCATATCAAAAGTTAAAATTCCAATAGTTTAGAATTCCTGTGTTGATCCGTGATGGTACAACGATACGCAACCATCATGGACCAGTGTTATTTCGTGCAAGTTCTTTATCTCGGCCTATGGCTTTAGGGTCTTGGGCCTAAGCCTTCCTATGCATAAAAATACCTATACCTAGTCATTTTTCAACACCATATCATACAAGACATTCCCCAATATTCTCTCAAACACTTAGATAAATATTTCACTCAAATTTCAAGTGCCAAATCTCATTCCGGATCTAAGGATTTCATTCAACCTTTAAGTCTCCATTCAAATCTTCTTCAAGAAAATCTCCAAATTTAAGGTATATGGGATTCAACGATTGGGTCCTCTCACCCATGGTGCCCAATTCTCCGTTTTACTTAAATTGCATATTTCTAAGTTGATTTACTTATGGGTCTTACTTATTGCGAATTTGACTATGAACTAAGTTGGGGTTTCATAAAAGTGTGATTGTTTAATCATTTTTTTGAGCTATGAATTTATGATCTATCTTGAGATTTGATGAAGGGTTTTGATGTATATTGCATGAAGGTATTACAAAGTGTTGGTGGGTTGATTTACTTCAAGTTTTCTTGCATGATTTCACTCTTGAATTGCATGGTTTTATACTACCATTACACACCCGCCAAATATTTGATAAAATGTCTGATTTTGGGTTCTTGAGCTATTGATGATCCATTGCATGACCTATTATATGTATGTGTATATGTGTTAATTGCATAAAAAGTATCTATCGTGCTGCAAGTTGACCACACTTTGTTGAGGGGGTGCCATGCCTCAATCACCATGGATGGTATAGTAATACAACCATCAACGAATTGAGAGGTAGATACCTCAATCACTAAGAATGGTAGGGTGATACAACCATCAACCAATTAATAGGTTAATACCTCAATTACAATAGATGGTAGGGTCTTATAACTATCAACCAATTGAGGGGTTGATGTACCTCAATCACCATGGAAGGTAGGGTGTGACAATTCATCATAATATTGATCTCTTCTTACATATATGACATGTTCTATATAAGCATGTTTTACTTCAAGCATCATTCATACATGTCATATTGTTATTATGCCATCCATTGCTTATAATATTGCATTTTGCCTATATTATCTCTCTTGTTGCATTGCATCCTACATACTTAGTATATTCAAATATACTAACGCATACTCTATGCCTACATGATGTGGAGTCTCACTTGATCACCCTCCTCCTCCACATGGCTAGTACGATTTCTCTCACAGCAAGTTGGTGAGTCCTCAACTCTAAGGACATACTTCTCTTGATTTATGCTTTTTATTGGCTCTTCTTATGTTGAAAACTTATAGCTATGAGCGTGAGCCCGGAGATTGTCTTGGCCCTCGCTCCTATCTATGTATTAGAGGTGTTGTTGGAACCTTATGACATATTAATGTTATACCAATGACTTGTTATGTTTCTATGGTATCAAAGATGTCCCTAAGCCCCGTATTTCCCTTTTTTCTATCTATTATTGTTATACAATTGCTTCCATGACTAAGAATGTGTAATGATATACTAAGAGGCTTATTTGAGTTCCCTTTAGGTTCTCCATTCGCCGTGTCACGTCTATGCCCTACGTTAGAGTCGTGAAAAACTTGGTATCAAAGCACTAAGTTATTAATGGTCTTTGGCATCCAACACACTGCATTGATTACAGTCTTATTCATAGTTGTAAAGCGTGCCATGACTAAGAGTAAGAGGCTATGAGGCATTTTAGAAAATGTTTTGCTTCTTCATGCTCTATGTCGTGCGGTAGAGTTAGGTCCTCTAGTGCTTATTACTAATCCCTAATTGTTGCATTTCAGAATATGTCTCAGGCTACTCAGAACGATGATATATCGAATGCAGAGGTTTGTATTGCTCAGTAGGTGTTGGCTAAGGCTGTGACCACCTAACTTAAACCGATCAATGGGTACCCTTGAGACTTCAAATGGTAAGAGTGGAGAGGGAATGGCCAAGAGAGCCCGAATTGGAGGTAGGCATCTATATGCCACTCGTACTAGATACCCAAGGTGCGGGAAGAAACATGATGACAAATGCTTGAGGAACATGAATACATGCTAGGGGTGTGGTAAAATAGACCACAAGATAGTTGACTGTCCATATGCTCGAAAAAAGGAGTGGGGAGTCTAAGAGGGATAGGTATGAGGGTGGTCTCCAAAGTGCTAAGTGTGAGTTTCTCTAATAAGATCATGAATTTTGAGGCCAAGGGTCCTCTACTTCTCCAAGCAAGAAGCTTGCTATTGATGGAATGATTAACCCGAGATTCCAAGGTAGCAATGGTGGGATGACTAAATCTAAGTTCCATAGTTGTGGGAAGAACCATGGTGGTCCATGCTTGAGGAAATCTAATGCTTGTTATGGTTGTGGTGTGTGGGCGACAAAATTATCGATTGTCTACATACTCGAAAGAGGTGTAAAGATGGTCAACCTCAAGAACAAGGTAGTCATGTTGATCAAGATGCTCAAGGAGGATGACATGCTTGATGTTGCTACCAGTAATTTGGAGTTTCCTTTGACTTTGTTATGCATACATTGATAGGTCTGGGTGCCACTATCTCCTTCATTATTCCTTTTGTTGTTATTGGGCTTCATGTGTGTCCTGAGTTATTGTGTGAATGTTTGGTGTCTGCCCCATTGGTGAATTAATTATTACTAGAAAGGTCTATAAAAATTATCCCATTTGTATTTTGTAAAAAATTTTGCTTTGTAATCTTGTTGAGTTGGATATGGTGGATTTTGATATCATTTTTGGGATGGATTAGTTGCATACATATTATGCATGTATAGACTATAGAACCCATACGGTCAAGTTTTGATTCCCAAATAAACCCATCCTTTAGTGGGAGAGTCATGTTGTGGTGGTCAAGGGTAGGTTTATCTCTTGCATTAAATCCCAAAAGTTGATCTCTAAGGGGTGTCTCTATCATCTTGTGGGGTCTAAGGATGTTGAGTCCGAGGTCCTTCCTATAGAGTCAGTTTTGGTGGTTAATGAGTCCCTTGATGTCCTTCCCGGTGTCGTTGGTGTAAAAGGAGAATGGGTCCCTTAGAATGTGTATTGACTACCGACAACTTATTAGGGTCACCATAAAGAATAAGTATCCTCTCCCAAGGATTGATTATCCATTTGACCAATTTCAAGGGGCTAGTCACTTCTCTAAGATTGATCTTTGGTCTGGGTATCATCAAGTGAAGGTGAAGAAGTGTGATATTCCCAAAACGGCCTTCCAGACTAGTTATGGGCACTATGAATTTGTGGTTATGTCTTTTGGATTGACCAATGCATCAACTATCTTCATGATCTTATGAATAGGGTCCTTAAACCTTACCTTGATTTGTTTGTGGTGGTTTTCATTGACAACATTTTGATCTATTCTCATAGTGAAGAGGAGCATGTGGGTCATTTGAAGGTAGTCTTATAAATCTTAAGGGAAGAGAAACTATAAGCTAAGTATGAGAGAAATACGAGTTTTAATTGAAACAGGTTGCCTTTCCAGGTCATGCAGTATCGGGTGATGGTATAAAGGTGGATCCTAAGAAGACGGAGGTAATTTAAAGTTGGCCTAGACCTTTGACTCCATCAGACGTTAGAAGTTTCTTGGGCTTAGCAGGTTACTATCTGAGATTTGTGAATGAGTTCTCTTCTATTGCCTCTCCCATGACCAAGTTGACCCAAAAGAAGGAAAAATTTGTGTGGATCAATGAGTATGAAAGGAGTTTCCAAACCTTGAAGGATAAGCTTGTCTACACTCCTATATTATCTCTACCGAAAGGGTTAAAGGGTTTTATTGTGTATTGTGATGCCTCACGAATTGGTTTGGGTTATGTTTTGATGCAAAATGGTAAGGTGATAGCTTATGCATCTAGACAAGTCAAGGTGCATGAAAAGAATTATCCTACCCATGATCTTGAATTGGCCGGGTGGTTTTTGCTTTGAAAATTTGGCGTCATTATTTGTATGGGGTATATATTGATGTGTTTACCGTTCATAAGAGTCTCCTTTATGTGTTCACTCAAAAAGATCTCAACTTGAGACAGAGAAGGGGTTAGAACTCCTTAAGGATTATGATATGAGTATGCATTATCATCCCAATAAGGCTAATGTTATGGTCGATACTTTGAGTAGGGTGTCTGTGGATAGCCTGGCTTATGTTGATAATGGGGGCAAAGAGCTGGCTAGAGAGGTTCATCGATTGGCTAGATTGGGGGTTAGGTTGGAAGAGGTTGATAATGGTCATATTGTACTTTTTGATGGCTCAAAATCATCCTTGGCCAATGAGGTAAAAGCAAGCAAGATCTTGACCCCTCCTTATTAGAATTTAAGGCCTTGGTGAGAGAACAAGGTGGAGGTTTTCTCCCAAAAAGGAGATGGTGCCCTTAGGTATCAAGGTAGGTTATGTATGTCTAGTGTGAATGACTTGAGAAAGAGGATTCTTGATAAGGCTCATAATTCATTCTATTCTATTCAACCTATAGATATATAGAGATTTGAGGGGAGTGTTTTTGGTTGGATGGTTTAAATTGGGAAAAATGGCCTCGTTGGATCCTGATTTGGTCATGGAGGCCTTAGAGAAAGTGAGGATGATAAGAGAGATTTCGAGATCAGCCCGAGGTAGACAAAAGTCATAGGCTAATGTGAGGAGAAGGGAGTTTGCACTTAAGGTTGATGATTGGGTCTATTTGAAGGTATCACCCATGAAGGGTGTGGTTTGTTTTGTTAAAAAGGGTAAATTAAGTTCAAGATCAGTAGGTCCCTATAGGGTGTTGAGGAGGATTAGTAAGTTGGCCTATGATTTGGAGTTTCCTAGTGAAATGGACTTGGTTCATCTGGTCTTTCATATATCCATGTTGAGGAAATATGTGGTTGACCCAAATGCTATTGTACCATTGGGTGTTGTTGAAGAAAACTTGACTTGTAAAGATGTTCTGATAGAAATTTTTGATAGACAAGTGGAGAGGTTGAGAAACAAGGATGTAGCTTCCATTAAGGTCCTTTGGAGGAATCAACAAGTTGAGAGTGCTACATGGGAGGCCGAGGCAGACATGCAAAAATGATATCCCTATCTCTTCCAGTCTACTCAAGCCTAAAATACTAAATTAAGTCCCCTATGTGATTTTAAGTCTTAAGTTTCAGCCCTCATGTTATTTGTATGCATTCATGTTTAAATTGATAAGTTCATGGTGATTTTGCCACTTATGTTGAGATTTTTGAAAATGATGTTTAAGTGCATTGTTACATTTTTGTGTGGGCTGGAATTATCTTGTTTACTTCACTTATATATGTTTCGTTGACATTCGAGGACAAATGTTCCCAAGGGGGAGATATTGAAATAATCCCAAAATGTGCCCAAAAATGTGCCTAGGAAATGCCCATAATTCATAATTTCCATATATCTCAAAATTCGTGCATGATATCAAAAATTCGACTTCATATTCTTGTTCAGAGGGCAAAATTGAGTGGAAAATGAGTCTAACCCCGATTTTAGAGCAAACGTATCAAAAGTTAAAATTTCAAAATTTAGAATTCCAGTGTTGATCTACGATGGTACCGCGACGCGCAGCCGTCACAGACCAGTGTTATTTCATGCTTGTTTTTTTTATCTCGACCTAAGACTTTAGGGTCTTGGGCCTAAGTCTTCCTATGCATAAAAGCACCTATACTTAGTCATTTTTCAACAACAGATGTTCCCACAATACTCTCTCAAACTCTCAGACAAATATTTCACTCAAAATTCAAGTGCCAAATCTCATTCTAGATCTAAGAATTCCATTCAAGCTTCAAGTATCCATTCAAATTTTCTTCAAGAAAATCTCCTAAGTTAAGGTATGTGGGGTTCAACCATTGGGTTCTTTCACCCATGGTACCTAATTCTCCGTTTTACTTAAATTGTATGTTTTTAAATTGATTTACTTATGGGTCTTACTTATTGCAAATTTGACTATGAACTAAGTTGCGTTTTCATAAAAGTGTAACTATTTAAGCATTATTTTGAGCTATGCGTCTTTGATCTATCTTGAGATTTGATGAAGGGTTTTAATGTATATTACATGAGGGTATTACCAAGTGTTTGTGGGTTGATTTACTTCAAGTTTTCTTGCACGATTTCACTCTTGAAATTTAATGGTTTTATACTAGCATTACACATCAGACAAGTGTTTGATAAAATATCCGATTTTGGATTATTGAGATATTGATGATCCATTACATGACCTATGACTTGAATGACTTTATGATGATAATATATATATATATATGTATGTGTATGTGTGTGTGTGTGTGTGTGTGTGTGTGTATGTATGTGTGTGTGTGTTGATTGCATAAAAAGTATCTATAGTGTTGCAAGTTGACCACACCTTGTTGAGGGGGTGCTATGCCTTAATCACTATAGATGGTAGGGTGATACAACGGTCTACCAATTGAAGGATTGATACCTCAATCACCATGGATGGTAGGGTGATACAACCATCAACCAATTGAGGGGTTGATACCTCAATCACCATGGATGGTAGGTGATACAAACATCAACCAATTGAGGGGTTGATACCTCAATCACCATGGATGGTAGGGTGTTACAACCATTAACCAATTGAGGGGTTGATACCTCGATCACCATGGATGGTAGGTGATACAACCATCAACCAATGAAGGGGTTGATAAATCAATCACCATGGATGATAAGGTGTGACCATGGATGATAGGGTGTGACAATCCATCATAATGTTAGTCTCTTCTTACAATGTTATATATTCTATATAAGCGTATTTTATTTCAAACATCATTAATACATATCATATTGTTATTATGCTATCCATTGCTTATAATATTGCATTTTACCTATATTGCCTATCTCTTGTTGCATTGCATCCTACATACTTAGTATATTCAAACGTACTAATGCATACTCTATGCCTACATGATGTTACCATGTTGGAATCGGAGCCCCACTTGATCACCCTCCTCCTCCACGTGGCTAGTACAATTTCTCTCAAAGCAAGTTGGTGAGTCCTCAACACTGAGGACATACTTCTCTTAATTTATGCTATGTATTGACTCTTCCTATGCTGGAAATGTATAACTATGAGGGTGAGCTCGTAGATTGTCCTAGCCCCCACTCCTATCTATGTACTAGAGGTGTTGTTTGAACCTTATGACATGTTAATGCTATACCATTGGCTTGTTATGTTTCTATGGTATCAAAGATGTCCCTTAGCCCCGTATTTCCCTTTTTTTCTATCTATTGTTGTTGTATAATTGCTTCCGCAACTAAGGATATGTAGTGATATGCTAAGAGGCTTGTTTGGGGTTCGTTCGGGTTTCCTATTCATCGTGTCACGTCTAGGCCCTAGGTCTAGGCAGTGACAGAAAAGGACCTTACAGAATTTGTGGCTCATTGTTTGAATTGCCAATGACTCAAAGTAGAGCACCAAAAGTCGAGGGGTGGGTGGGTTATATGCAATGTAAGAGCTTCTAACTTAAAAGCGGGACATGGTTAATATAGGTTTTGTTACTGGGTTACCTCGCTCATTTCAAAAGTTTGTCACCATATGGGTAATAGTTGATCAACTCACAAAGCCAACACACTTTTTGCCAGTTAAGAGTTATTATACAGCTGAAGAGTATGCAAAGTTATACCTCAAAGAGATAGTTAAGCTACATGGTGTCCCAGTCTCCATTATATCTTATCGGGGAGCTCAATTCACTATAAAGTTTCAGAAGTCCTACCAGAGGAGTTTAGGAATACAAGTGAATTTGAGTACAACTTTCCACCCTCAACCAAATGGTCAAGCAGAACACACCATTCAAACACTTGAAGATATGTTGCGGGCTTGTGCATTGGATTTCAAGGGTAGTTGGGTGGACCATTTTCCACTTATTGGATTTGTGTATAATAATTGATATTATTCAAGCATCAAAATGACACCTTATGAAGCTTTATATGGAAGGAAATGTAGGTCGCTAATCGGATGGTTTGAAGTGAGTAAAACTACTTTGCTTGGGCTAAATCTAGTACAACAAGCCATGGAAAAAGTTAGGGTAATACAACAATGACTAGAAACAGCCCATAGTCATCACAGATCATATGCGGATGGTAGGAGGAGAGGACTAGAATTCTCAATAGGGGATTGTGTATTCTTAAAGGCGTCTCCGATGAAAGAGGTTAAGAGATTTGGTAAGAAGGGAAAACTAAGGCCGCGCTTCATAGGGCCGTATAAAATTATTAAGAGGTTCGAGCAGATTACATATGAACTAGAGCTATCCCAAGAGCTTTCAATAGTTAATCTAGCTTCTCATTTCTTAATACTTCGAAAATGCATAGGTAACCCATCTCGTATCACTCCTATTGAAAATATATAGGTTATAGAAGATCTCACCTATGAAGAGGTACCTACTGCTATTCTAGATCATCAAGTTAAGATGCTAAGGAATAAAGAATTAGCTTCAATAAAAGTACTTTAGAGGAATCAACAAGCAGAAGAGATAACATGGGAGGCCGAGGAATTAGTGAGACTTAAGTAGCCTTATTTATTTGAAGCTAAAAAAGGAAGTCCAAGAAGTCGAGTTGGGGCATTAATAGGTACATGTGTTTGAATATTTATTATGCTGTCAAAATTTTGTTTAAATGAAGGTTTGAACTTGGTTAAGCTATGCATTTATGCTCACATTTGAGGACGAATATTCCTAACAGGGGACAGAGGATGTAACACTCCACATCTTACGTGTACTAGTTTTATGCATATGGAACATGATATGACTTTGTCAAATTAGCCCCCATTTTTGAAAGTGCTAAAATTTTAGATTAAAAGGCTATATATATGTCCACTGCTTAGGAGGACAAGTGTATATAAGTTTTAAGTCAAATTGAGGAGATTGTTGTAACAACCCCAAAAAGTGCCTAAAAATGTGCCTCGAAAGTGCCCAAAATTGTAATTTCCTCATATCTCAAAATTCATGGGCGATGTCAAAAATTCAACTTCATATTCTTTTTCAGGGGGTCAAATTGAGTGGAAAATAGGTCTAACCCCAATTTTAGAGCAACCTTAGCGAATTTTAAAATTTCAAAGTTTGACGAAAATAGTGGGCCTGCGCGTCACTGGCACAATGTGCTAATGTTATTTTTTAGTGTAATTTCGTCCAACTTTTCTATCTAGATCCAAGGCTTTTTTGGGTCTTGGGGCCAAACCTTCCTTATATGTGAAAATGCCTATACTTATCCATATTTTGCCTTCATATCATACAAGACATTCCCCGATTCTCTCTCAAACACTTAGAAAATATTTTACCTCCTAAATTCAAGTCTCAAACTCTTCCAGATTCTAAGGCTCTCAATCAAACTTCTAGTCTCCATCTCAAATCTTCATCAAGTTCATCTCCAAAGCTAAGGTATGTGGATTTCTTTAATGGGTTTCCTTTAACCCATGATGCCCAAGCTTCCTTTTCTTAAAAATTGCATGATTTAGAGTTGCTGTACTCATATGTCTTATTTATTATGAAAATCACTGCACATTATGTTGGGGCTTATGAAATTGTGACTGTTTTACTATGTCTTGAGCTATGAATTTAAGATCTATTGTATGATTTGATGAAGGATTTTGATGTATATTGCTTGAGAGTGTTATCAAGTATCTATTGATGGTTTTACATTGAATTTTCTAGAATGATAACACTCTTGAATTGCATGATTTTACACTAGCACTACACACCCTCTAAGTGTTTGATAAAATGTCCTGTTATAGGTTCTTGAGGAATTGAAGGTCTAATGCATGTTTTATGAATTGAATGACTATATGATGATGAAATGATGATGATGTGATGATGGAATGATGATGAAAAGGAATGTATATACATGATGATGAAAGGAGTGTATATATGATATTATGTCTATAGTGTTAGGGATGTCCAAGCCTAACTCGGGGGGTTGTAGGCTCGGGTAACCTTGTTGATGGGTTGGTACTTCGATCGCCTAGTTCGAGGGGTGTTAGGCCCCCATAACCTAGTTGAGAGGGTTGGTACCTATCAACCTTTATGGAGGTTGTACTCCATCAACCTTGTTGGGGGATTCGTAATCCATCAACCTCATGAAGGGGTTTGTACCTTATGTGCCTCTCCAAGGAGGTGGTATGCCTTGGATTGCACTATAATGGTCACTCCTTACACTCGTATTATGTTCTATATAAGTATTATTTTTCTTGAAGTATCATTCATACATATCATATTGTTAGTATGCTATTTATTGATTATGATTATGTATTTTGACTATGATGCCTATCTCTTATTGCATTGCATCTTACATACTTTGTATATTCAATGTACTAACACATACTCTATGCCTACATAATATCACCATGTAGGAAGTGGAGCTCCTATTTATTCTCCTCATGGGTAGACGGATTGTTTAGGTTAGCTTATGGTGAGTCCTCAAGCCCGGGGATAATATCTATCTTCTGTCAAGCTTATGTTTAGACTATGTATTGTACGTTTGAATTACCTTTTGTTATTATTATGAGGGTGAGCCCGGTTGCTTGTCTTGGCCCTGCTAAGTATCTAAAGTTTAGAGGTGTTTTTGGACATGTTATGTATCTATGCTATGAGCCTTGACTCTCTCGTTTCTTGATGTTTATGATATGAAAATTTACCCTTATTCCTAATTTCCCTTGTTTATGCTTATCTCATATTGTCACTTTAACTGCTTCAGCGACCAAGGATGTGTAGTGATAAGCTATCGCATGTTTGGGGTTCTTTTGGGTTCCCCATTCCCTAGCCACATCTAGGCCCTAGGCATGGGCGTGACAAAGATTGTATCGGAGTACTAGGTTGTTAGATCCTTAGAGTCCAACACACTGCATTGATTAGTGTCCTATTCATGGTTGTGAAGTGCACCACGACTATCAATAGGAGGCTATGAGGTATTCTAGGAAATGTTTCCCTTCTTCATGACCAATGTCGTGCGGTAGAGTTAGTTCCCCTAGGGCTTATTGCTAATCCCTAACTATTACATTACAGGATATGTCTCAAGCTACTCAGGACGATGATATGATGAATGCGGAGGTCCACAATGCTCTTTGGGTATTGGCCAAAGTGGTGGCAAAATTTGCAACTCACCTTGATCAAGAAATGAGTTCTCTTGAGGCTTCAAATGGTAAGAGGAGAGGTAAGGAGGCCAAGAGGGCCCATAGTGAAGGAAAGTTCCAAAGTCTCAAAGGTAGATAGTATGGTACTTTATGATAGGTGCCCAAAATGTGGTAGATGCCATGATAGCCGTGCTTGAAGAAAACCAATGCTTGCTATGGTTGTGGAGGGAGGGCCATAAGATAATAGATTGCTCACATAGATGCAATAAGAGTAAAAGAGGCGATGATGGGGTAATTCGTCCTAGATGCCCAAGATGTGGGAGGACTCAAAATGACGTATACTGGAGGAACATGGGTGCATACTTTGGGTATGGTAAGATAGGTCACAAAATTTCAAATTGTCCATATGCGCATCCAAAAGTATAGATGGCCAAACACTAGAGCAAGGTGGTCATGTTGATCAAAAGGCTCAAGGAGGAGATTAGGCGCCTGATGTTGCCATCGGTATGTTGAAATTTCCATTGGCTTTGATGTGTTTGCATTGATAGGCCTGGTGTGCCACTATTTCTTTCATTATTCTTTTTGTTGCTAAACTCTCTTTGGTGTCTATCTCATTGGTGAGCCTATTGTTGTTTGAAGGTTCATAGGTGTTGTCCTGTGTTCATTGCATTAGGTCTTGCCTTGTGACTTTTTAGGTTAGTGTGGTGGATTTTGATTTTATGCTTGGGTGTACTAGTTGCGTTAGTGTTGTGTCCCTATTGAATGTTGGGCCCGTGAAGTTATTTTCTGATTACCTATTAAATTCGTCTTTGGATGAGGGGCTTATAAAGTAGTTGTAAGAGGTAAGTCTGTTGCTTGTCTTAAGGTATAATTGATCTCTAAGGGTTGCATTTACCATCTTGTAAGAGTTAGAGGTGTTGAACTAGGTCATTCCTATTGAGGTGAATTTGGTGATCAAGGGGTTAGTGAAGTCCTTCTCGATACTTTGAATTTGGGGTAGTGCTTTTTTGGCTTGACTTATGCTCGGTTATGTCTATGGGTTTCATAAATAGGGTCTTTATCGCTACCTTATTATGATTGTGGTAGTCGCTAGTGATAAGGTATTGATTTATTTAGCCTTGTGAACCATTTGGGGGTAGTGTTGCAAATTTTAGGGTAAGAGGAGTTGTATACTAAGTATATATAGTGTGAATTTTGGTTATTGGAGGTTAACTCCCTAGGTCATGTGGTATTGGGGAATTGTTTTAATGTTGATCCTAAGGGGGTGTATGTGATTAGAAACTGGCCTAGACCATTGACTCCATGGGACATTAGGAGCTTCTTAGGTGTAGCGAGTTACTATCAGAGGTTTTTGAATGAGTTTTCTTCTATTGCTTCTCCCATGACAAGTTGACCCAAAGAAAGGCTAAGCTGGTATGACTGACGAGCGTGAAAAGAGTTTCCAAGCCTTGGAGAATAAGCTTATCTTCGCTTCTATCGTGTCTTTATCGGATGGGTTGGGAAGGGTTTGTTGTGTTGTGATGTCTCTCGGATTGGTTTGGGATGTGTATTGATGCAAGATGGTTAGGTGGGAGCCTACGCTTTTAGATAATTTAAGATGCATGAGAAGGATTATCCTATCTATGACCTTGAGTTTGCCGCCATGGTTTTGCTTTGAAATTTGGTGTATGTGGTGCATGTTGATGTGTTTACCATTCACTAGAGTCTCTAATATGCGTTCACCCGAAGGATCTTAGCTTGAGACAAGGAGGTGGTTAGAACTTCTTAAGGATTATAATGTGAGCATGCATTATCATCTTGGTAAGTCTAGTGTTGTGGCGGATGCTTTGATTAGGATGTCTATGGGTGGCCTATCATATGTCAATGATGGTGATAAATGGGTGGCTAGGGAGGTACATCGGTTGTCTAGATTAGGGTTTAGGTTGGAAAAGGTTGACAATGGTGGTGTTATTGGTTTGATGGTTCTAAATCTTCATTGGTTGATGAGGTAAAAGCTAAGCTAGATCTTGAACCCGCTTTGTTGGTATTGGAGGCATTGGTAAAGGATGGTAAGGTGGAGGTGTTTTCCCAAGGGGTAGATGGTACCCTTACGTACCAAGATAGTTTGTGTGTTCCTTGTGTTGATGGTTTGAGGGAGAAATCCTTGATGAAGCATATAGTCCTTCTTATTTTATTCACCCTGGTTCTACTCGATGTATAGATATTTGAGAGATGTGTATCGGTGGGGAGGCATGAAGAGAGCCATTGCCAAATTTGGTTTTGGTTGTCATAATTGTCAATAAGTTAAAATTGTACATCAAAGGCCACGTCGCCTAACCCAAGATATGGAGATTCTACTTGGAAGTGGGAGGTGATTAATATGGATTTTGTATTTGGGTTGCCTAAGACTAGAAAGGGGTTTCAATTCCATTTGGGTTGCGACTGGTAGGATGACGAATTGGCTCACTTTTCATCGGTTAAGACTACTTATGGTGTCGAATAGTATGCTAAATTGTACATTCATGAATTGCTGAGATTGCATGGGCTACCCTCGCCTATTATATCAGATCACGGTGGTCAATTTACTTCACTTTTGGAGGAATTTGCAAAGGATCCTTGGTACAAGAGTTAAACTTAGTACCATCTTTCACCTTCTAGCGGATGGCTACACCGAAAGAACTATCCAAACACTTGAGCATATGTTTAGGGCCTATAATTTTGGAGTAATCATTTTCCATTAATTGAGTTTGCCTATAACAATAGCTATCATTCTAGCATCAGTAAGGCTCCGTTTGAGGCTCTCTATGGTAGGCATTGGAAATCACTGGTTGGGTGGTTTGAAGTGGGAGAGATGGACTTCTTGGGTCCGGATCTGGTTATGGATGCTATGGAGAAGGTAAGGTTGATTACATAAAGGTTGGAGACAGCCCTATGTCGAAGTGAGAAGAAGAGATCTTGAATTCAAAGTTAGTAATTAGGGGTAATTGAATGTTTTGCTCTTGAAAGGTGTGGTTTACCCTGGTAAAGAGGGAATTGAATTCATGGTTTGTGAATCTTCATAGGGTTTTAAGGAAGGTTAATGAGGTTGCATATGAATAAGAAGTGCCTTTGGATATGGATATGGTTCATCTGATTCTTCATGTTTCTAGGATTGAGGAGGTGTGTTCGTGATTCATATGTTATAGGACTCTTGAGGTTATAGACGTTATGGAGGATGAGTCAACTTATGAGAAGATCTGGTGAAGAAGTTGGGTGGATATGAGCAAAGGTTGATTTGTGAGGGTGTAGTGTTTGTCAAGGCCCATTGGGAGAATCGTCAAGTCAATGGTATCTCTCAGGGGGCCAGAGTAGGCATAGAGGAGCAATATTCGTACCTATTTCATTCTATTCAAGCTTATGATAACACGTCAAGTCCTTTTATGAATTCTAAGTATTATGTTTCAGCCCTTATGTCATTGTATGCATTCATGATCATATTGAGAAAGATCATGGTGAGATTTTAAAAATAGTATACTTATGTTGAGATTTTAAAAATAGTATACTTATGTTGAGATTTTAAAAATAGTATACTTATGTTGAGATTTTAAAAATAGTGTTTTAAGTGCGTCATTGCATTTTTGTTGGGGCTTATCTCTTTATGATTACTCTTCTCTTGTATGTTTCTTTGACATTCGGGGACGAATGTTCCCAAGGGAGAGATATTGTAACGACCCTAAAAATTGCCCAAAAATGTGCTTTGGAAGTGCACAGAATCGTAATTTCCTCTTATCTCAAAATCCATGCACGATATTGAAAATTCGCCTTCATATTCTTGTTTAGGGGGTCAAATTGAGTGGGTAATGGGTCTAACCCCGATTTTAAAGCAACCATAGCAAATTTCAAAATTACAAAGTTTGACGAAAAAGTGGGCTGCATCACTGGCGCAACGCGCCACTATTATTTTTCAGTGTAATTTCGTCCAGCTTTTCTATCTCGGTCCAAGGCTTTTGGGTCTTGGGCCCAAGCCTTCCTCATATGTGAAAATACCTATACTTAGCCATATTTTGCCTTCATATCATATAAGACATTCCCCAATGCTCTCCCAAACACTTAGAAAATATTTCACCTCCTAAATTCAAGTCTCAAATTCATCTAGATTCTAAGGCTCTCAATCAAACTTCAAGTCTCCATCCCAAATCTTCATCAAGTCATCTCCAAAGCTAAGGTATGTGGGTTTCTTTTAACCCATGATGCCTAAGCTTTTTTTTTTTTTCTTAAAAATTGCATGATTTAGAGTTGATGTACTCATGAGTCTTATTTATTATGGAAATCACTGCACATTATGTTGGGTCTTATGAAATTGTGACTGTTTTACTATGTTTTGAGTTATGAATCTAAGATCTATTGTAAGATTTGATGAAGGGTTTTGAACATATATTGCTTGAAGGTGTTACCAAGTATCTATTGATGGTTTTACATTGAATTTTCTAGTATGATAATACTCTTGAATTGTATGGTTTTACACTGGCACAATATACCCTCTATATGATGATGGAGTGATGATGAAAGAAGTATATATATATATATATATATATATATATATATATATATGATATTATCTCTATAGTGTTGGTGATGACCAAGCCTATCTCGGGGGATTGTAGGCTCGGGTAACCTTTTTAAGGGATTGGTACCTCGATCACTTAGCTCGGGGGGTGTTAGGACCTGGTAACCTAGTTGGGGGTTGGTACCCATCAACCTTGATGGTGGGTTTGTACTCCATCAACCTTGTTGGGGGGTTCGTACTCCATCAACCTCATGAAGGAGTTTGTACCTCATGCGCCTCTTCAAGGAGGTGGTAGGCCTTGGATTGCGCTATAATGGTTACTCCTTATACTTGTATTATGTTCTATATAAGCATGCTTTTTCTTAAAGCATCATTCATACATGTCATATCGTTAGTATGTTATCTATTGCTTGTGATTATGCATTTTGCTTATGATGCCTATCTCTTATTGCATTGCATCCTACATACTTAGTATATTCAACGTACTAACTCAAACTCTATGCCTACATGATATGACCATGTAGGAACTGAAGCTCCTATTGATTCTTCTCATAGCTAGACAGATTGTTCAGGTTAGCTTATGGTTAGTCCTTAAGTTCAGGGATAATATCTATCTTTTGTCAAGCTTATGTTTAGACTATGTCTTGTATGTTTGGATTATCTATTGTCATTATTATGAGGGTGAGCCTAGTTGCTTGTCTTGGCCCCTGCTAAGTGTCTAAAGTTTAGAGGTGTTGTTGGACATGTTAGGTATATATGCTATGAGCCTTTACTCTCTCGTTTCTCGGTGTTTATGATAATGAAATTTACCCTTAGTCCTAATTCCCTTTTTTATGCTTATATGATATTGTCACTTTAATTGCTTCCGCGACTAAGGATGTGTAGTGATAAGCTATGAGGCTTGTTTGGGGTTCTTTTGGGTTCCCCATTCACCGGTCATATCTAGGCCTTAGGCTTGGGTCGTGACAGTCGCTGCTTTTAATAAAGTGAAAGAAGTGAGGTGCTTGTAGGACTAAGGATGGTAGCAGGTGAATCACCTATGTGCTTAGCTTAAGTAGGCTAGGTAGACGGAGGCGAGGCCCGACACCGAATCTGCCTAAGTGCGATAATAAATAAAGTCCATATTAAAGGTTTAATTTTAGCTTATGTTTTAGCATCCTAAATGGATAATATTTTCAGCCCAAAATGAATAATAAAAGGGACCAAGTACATTGACAACTCAGTTGATGATTTAGGCCCAAACTATGTGAAGGGTAAAGAGAAAATAGCAGCCAAGGCCCATCAAATTAAAACCCATTAAGGCCCAATTGAAAGGGCCAAGAAGGTGCATCACCACCTTGCTAAAATATGGCTGAAATTGAAGGAAAAATTTGTCCAAGAGAATCCCTTTAAAAGGGGTTAAAAACCAGCTTATTAATTCATTCTACACCTGGAAAAATTTCAGATTTTTCAAAGTTTCCTTGTTACTCTTTCTTGGCCTTACAAAGTATCTACAAGGAACCTTACGAGGATTCTTAAAGAGGCCCTCAACCTTGAAGGTAAAGGTAAGTAAAGATACTTGTGTTTTTAGTATGGTTTTTCATGAAAACAAGAGGAATAGGCTGCATATACTTGTGCTAGAATTTTTATACAACATGTGTTCCAAAGATTGTTGTACATTTTTCTTGTTTATTTGGAAATTTTTCTCTATTTGATTGGCTTGATTGTGAAGGGAGGTTGTTGTTTTTAATTCACTTTAGTTCTGTAAAGATGTATCAAGGTTGCTGCACCATTTGTATCTTCCACAAAGATGAGTTCTTGTATGATATCGTAATTGTGCTCTTAGTAAAAGTTATGAGCTGATTGATTGAGGACCATGGTCTCACACTCTCCACCTATTTTGGAAACTGTATTTGGACTGCTTTATAACTGATTTTATGTGTGAATATGGTGGGAATAGTTTGGTTACAGTTAGAACAAGTTTGGGATTGTTGATGTCGAAATATAGGAAAGGACGTAATGTTATGCTGCCTACTTGTATGTTGTGTAGAATTGTTATGTGTTGTGCATTATGGGCTGTTGTAAGATTGTTATGTGACTAAAACAAGTTGTACATGAAATGTATATGAGAATGTGTATTACAAAATATGATGAGAGGTGGAAAGGCTGAAAAAAATACTCTTGGGTTAGTAATTATACGCTTGCTGCTCGTGTGTTATTCTTTTATGTGATTGGACAGCCAAGACGTATCTATTAGCTGTTAATACTAGTTTTATCACCTACTCTATTTTACATATGTATATGGGGGAAAAGGAGGTTATTTCAAGGTAGTAACGAGGTCGCGCAACGATGTCGCACAACGAGGTATGTAAGACTACTCGATTTTGTAATGCTTGACATGAAATTATATTCTTACTTGGAACACAAAGGCACTTACCAACTCCGACATAACTAATAACCGTATCTCACACTCCTTAACATGTTCATATGCTCTTATACGTAGTCATTCTCAAATTTCCATACATACACTAACATCACGATGCATGAGTTCTTTTTGCTAAATGAAGTTCATGTGTTGTTTCATCTCCTACGCATTTCATTATTTGTGTAACCTACTCCTTTCATTATGGTATTGATAATTATTTACATGTCACATGCTATATCTATGATCTTACAACTTAAATATTATGACCACTGAAAGAATAATCTCAAAAGTAAATAAAAGATAAAGTAAGTTTCTTATTAATGGATGGTATCCCATGGGTGGAAGAATCACCTAGCATGGGTCAATCCCATATTACGGGGTAGGGGGGGTATCCCAAGGGTGAAAGGAAATCCTAGCATTGGTTGATCTAGATATTAATTTACCATTGATCAGCTAGTCATTTGTATTTTATGTTGTGTACAGATTATACAGTAAAGAAAGATAAAGTAATAAAAAAGGAGATAAAGTACATGATTCCATTAAATGATTAATGATGGTCTTTTATTCTTACACCAGTAAATGATTTCATTTGAGTTCTTACTTTATATGCAGTACTTCTTGCCTTACATATTCAGTACATTATCTTGTACTAACGTCCCTTAGGGGGGACCTGCATTTCATGCTGCAGGTATAGGAGCTACTAGCTCTCCCCAATAGGAGTACAGAATCTCCAGCTACTATTATTGCGCTCTAGGTTGCTTCAGGGCTTGTGTCTAGAGCTTATATTTTAGTTGTTAGGTAGGGCTTGTCTCAGCCCTTATTAGATACTATTGCCTATGTAAAGGCTTTGTAGATAGGGTAAAGTAAAGTGTGGACATATCTTATACTTTAGACATTATGGCTCCAACGGCCTAGTCATGTGCATTTCCGTTTGGCATGTTACTACCGTCTACTTTCTTAAAAACATGTTGAATATAGAAACCCCTTATAATGTTCATAGAAAGTACATGGTTATAGGTTGGCTCTCCTGAGCCTTGTTAGCAACGTGTGCTGGTCCACCTTAATAGGACTTTGGACATTCACCTAGGTGCTTAGCTTAAATAGGCTAGGTAGACGGAGACGAGGCCCGACACCAACTCTATCCAATTTCGATAATGAATAAAGTCTATGTTAAGGATGTAACTTTAGCCCATGTTTTGTCATTATAAAGTGATAATATTTTCAGCCCAAGAAGAATAGGATAAGGGCCCAAGTATATTCACAACCCACTTGACGATTTGGGCCCGAACAAAGTAAAGGAAAAATAGGAAAACGGGCAGCCAAGGTCCATCAAATTTGAACCCAATAAGGCCCAAGTGAAAGACAAAAATAGGTACATTACTAATTTGATAAATAAGGATTAAAATACCAAAGAAAGTTGGCCAAAGAATTCCTTCAAAAGGGCTTGCAAGCAACTCCTTCAAGTTATTTTAACATTGAAAAAAATCAGACTTTTCAAGGTTTTTCTTTCTACTCTTTCTTGACTTTACAAAGCAACCAAAAAACTTTTAGGGTTCTAGAAGAAGCCCTATATCTTTAAGGTAAAGGTAAGTAAAGATACTTGTGTGTTTAGTATGATTTTTCATGAAAAACAAGAGGAATAGGCTAGTTATACTTGTGCTAATATTTTTGGACAGCATGTATTCCAAAGACTATTATACATTTTTCTTATTTATTTGACAACTTTTCTCTTCTTGGTTGGCTTGATTATGAAGGTAGGTTGTTGATTTTAATGTGGTTTAGTTCTGTAATGATCTATCAAGGTTGCTACATCATTTTAATCTTCTGCAAAGATAAGTTCTTGTATAATATCGTGATTGTGCTCTTAGTAGGAACTTGTGAGTTGATAATTGGAGATTGTTATTTCACATTCTCTATATACTTTAAAACTATGTTGGACTATTTTGGGACTATTTTTATGTGTAAATATGGTGGGAACAGTTTAGTTAAAGTTGGAATAGGGTTGGGATTGTGACGTCGAAATGTAGCGAAAGGACATAATGTTATGTTGCCTACTTGTGTGTTATGTAGAACTGTTACATATTATGCTTTATAGTCTGTTCTAAGACTATTGTGTGGCTAAAACAAGATGAACATGACATGTATATAAGAATGTTTATTAGAAATACGATAGAGTTGGGAAGGTTGAAAGAATACTTAAGTTGATAATTACACACTTGCTGCTCATACGTTATTTTTTTTATGAGATTGGACTGTCAAAATGTGTTTCTAAGCTACTAATACTAGTCTTATCATCTACTCTATTGTAAATAAGTATTTGGGGAAAAAAGAGGTTATTTTGAGGTAATAACGAGGTCGTATAAGGCTAGTTGATTTAGTATTACTTGGTATGAAATCTAGATTCTTCCTTGCCATATAGAGGCACTTACCAACTCCGACATAACTGATAACCGTGTCTCCACTCTTTAACATGTTCATTTGCTTCTATACATAGTCATTTGCAAATTTGCATACATACATGGATGCCAAGATACATGAGTTTTTTTTGCTAAATAAAGTTCATGTGTTATTTCATCTTCTACGCACTTCATTAATTGGGTAACCTACTATTCTCATTGCGATACTATTTTGTATGATTATTTACATGTCACATTCTATATCTATGGTCTTACAACTCAAATATTATGACCATCAAAAGAATCATCTCAAAGGTAAATAAAAGATAATGTAAGTTGCTTATTGATGGGTAGTATCCCAAGGGTGGAAAAATCACCTAGCATGGGTCAATCCCGTATTACGAGGGGTATCCTAGGGGTGAAAGGAAAGCCTAGTAGGGGTCGATCCCAATATTGATTTACCACTGATTAGCTAGTCATTTGTATTAGATGTTGTGCACATATTATAAAATAAAGAAAGGTAAAGTAATAAAATGGACATAAAATACATGATTCCACAATATGACTAAAGGTGGTCTCTTATTCTTACACCAATGCATGATTTCATTTGACCTCTTACTTCATATACAACACTTCTTGCGTTACAAATTTAGCACATTATCACATACTAATGTCCTTTATAGGGGATCTGCATTTGATGTTGCAGGTATAAGAACTAGTACATCTCTCCAGTAGGAGTACAAGATATCCATCCAGCTGCTGTTACAGAGCTCCAGGTTACTTTGGGGCTTTGTGTGTCTAGAGCTTATATTTTTGTATTGTATAGTTAGTCATGAGGCGGGGCCTGTCCCGACCCTTATCAGATACTATTCCCTATTTAGAGGCTTTGTAGACAATATAAAGTAAAGTATCATCATGCCTCATACTTTAGACATTATGGATCCAACGGCCTAGTTATATGCATTTCCTTTTGGCTTGTTACTACTGTCTACTTTCTTGAAAATGAAATGACCCTCAAAATGCCCAAAAATGTGCCTTTAAAATGCCCATAATAATAATTTCCATATATCTTAAAATCTGTGTGTGATGTCAAAAATTCAGCTTCATATTCTTGTTTAAGGGGATAAATTAAGTGGAAAATGGGTATAACCCAAATTTTAGAAGACCTATAGCGAAAAACAAATTTCACCAAATTTCAATTTTCAGAAGCTGTTTGCGTTGGCTCCAGAACGTGGAACCATCCCGAAGCAGTGTATTTTGTTGCCAGTTTTTTCTGTTTCGGTCCAAGGCATTGGGTTATTGGGCCCAAACCCTCTTATGCATCAAAATACCTATACTTAGTCATTTTTAAATCCCATATCATTCAAGACATTCCCCAAAGTCCTTTCTAACACTTAGCTAAATATTTTATCTAGATTCAAGTGCCCGAAACTCGTTCCAAATCTCAAGAAATTCATTAAGCTTCAAGTTTTCATTCAAATCTTCATCAAGGAAATCTCCAAGTTTGAGGTATGTGGGTTTCAACCATTGGGTCCTTTAACCTATGGTGCCCAATTTTCCTTTTTAAGTAAATTGCATGTTTTCAAGTTGATCTTTCTATGGGTATTTGCATTATGAATTTGAGTATGAACTACGTTGGGCTTTCATAAAATATTGACTATTTAAGCATTGTTTGAGCCATGAATCTATGATCTATGATGAATTATGATAAGGGGTTTCATTGTATCTTGTATGAGGGTGTTACCAAGTGATGGTGGGTTGATTTACATTAAGTTTTTCTCACATGATTTCACTCTTGAATTGCATGATTTTGAACTAGCATTACACACACATACCAAATGTTTGATAAAATGCCTTTTCAAGGATTCTTAAAGTTTTGATATTCTATTGGATGATTTATGAGTCAAGTGACCATATGATGATTTTGGGCTTTATAAAGATGTGTTTAATTCATGAGAATGTCTTTGACATTGTAAAATCAGATTAAGCCCTTTTCTTAAAGATTTTACCTCTTGTGAGCCTTTGATGTTGATGCAAGGGTATTGTTTGATGATGATCTATTCGTATGTTCGAAGTTAGGCTCACCATTAAAGGTCAAAGATGTTTTAGAGCTACTCATGCCATGTTTCAATATTTCTTACAAGTTATTAAATCTATAATTATTTTATGTATTTTATGGGATTAGACTTAGCACCGATGGATTGGGGGAGTGCTCTCTTTCCTAGAACTATGTGCTACCATAGAATGATGTTTAACCCTTCCTTTATTAATGGATCCACTTAGTACATTTTCTCTTGAGTTTTTCCCGAAATTGGGTCATGTTACCATAAGGTGAAGTTCTTAATGAAATCCTTTCCGAAATTGGGTCATGTTACCATAAGGTGAAGTTCTTAATGAAATCCTTTCCGAAATTGGGTCATGTTCCCATAATGAAGGTTACTTCATAAGAAATTGGGGCATGTTCCCATAAGTGTGAAGTATGGTTCGCCTTGGCAAGTAGACCACCTCTTTACCCGGTGAGGGGTATTCATTGGGATTCTAAGTTGTAGCATGGTTGGTCTTATTCTATGTCGGTTGAGGTCTCTTCCCAAATATATGTATTATATTCTACGTAGGATGAATAATTTGCAAAATATGTTTTACTTCAAGCATTGATCATGCATGCCATATTGTTACTATGCTTATCCATTGCTTATAATTATGCATTTTGATCACATTGCCTATCTCTTGTTGCATTGCATCCTACATACTTAGTATATTCAAACATAGTAATGCATACTCTATGCCTAAATGATGTTACCATGTAAGGACCGGAGCTCCATTTAGCTATCCTCCTCCATGTGGCTAGTTTGACATCTTGAAGATAAGTTTGGTGAGTCCTCAAGTTCAAGGACACAATCTACTTTTCGTGCTACTTTTAAGACTTCTCTAGGTTGATATTGGACATTATAAGGGTAAGCTCAGAAAGTGCCTTAGCCACCCTCAAATCTATGTTTAGAGGTGTTGTTGGAGCTAACGATGCAATTATGCTTGGACTTTGACTCCTTTGACTCTTGTATATATACTATCAAAAAATTCTCTTCGTCCCTTTATCCCTATTTTTACTCTCTTGTTGTTATTTAATTGCTTTTGCAGCTAAGGATATGTGTATGATATGCTAAGAGACTTGTTTGGGGTTCCTTCGGGTTCCCCAGTCGCTGTGTCACATCCAGGCCCTAGTTTGGGTCGTAACAATCTTGGTATCATAGCACTAGGTTGTTAATAGTCGTCGGAGTCCAACACACATTGATTAGAGTCTTATTCATGGTTGTAAAGCGCGCCACAACTTGTGAATTAGTGGCTATGAGGCATTTTAGGAAATATTTCCCTTTTTTATGGTCTATGTCGTGCTATAGAAGTTAAGGCAAGGTTTTCCCCTAATGTATGTTCTTTGCTATTGTAGATCATGCCAATTCCAAGATGAAGAAGAGACCATACACCCAAGGAGAATTGGCTCCTCCCGCTCCTTAATATGGAGGAGCGGCTCAAAGAATTTCGGGATGCTATTACCATGTTAGCTCATGCCATGCCTAATCAAATCAATCAGGGGGTCCAAGCTCCTCATGCTTCTACACCTACTTCAAGGGTGAGAGACTTTACTAGGATAAACCCACCGGAGTTCCATGGGTCTAAGGTGGATGAGGATCCTCAAGAACTTATCGATGGCGTGTACAAAGTGTTGGCTATTATGGGGGTTAGATTAGAGGAGAAGGTGGAGTTAAGCGGCCTGCCAACTCAATGAGTGGCTCAAACATAGTTTACCCAATGAAAAGCAGAGCAGGGGTACAACAATGTCATCCTTTGGGAAGAGTTTAATGTCACGACCCAAACTAGGGCCTAGATGTGACACGATAAATGGAGAACCCGAACGGACCCTATCTAGCTTCTTAACATAGCATTAAACAAAATAATAATAAGAGATAGTAAAAAAGGAACACGGGGCTAAGGAACATCTTTCATATCATAAAACATCAAAACAGTCAAAGGGAGTCAAAGCTTATACCATCATTACATACTTGTCCAACAACACCTCTAAACATAGAAATTAGTGGGGCCCAAGATAAGCAACCAGGCTCAACCTCATAATAATGACATAGGTAAACCAAATATACAAGATGTAGTCTAAACATAAGTATGAAAGAAAATAGATATTGTCCCTAGACATGAGGACTCACCAAAAGTTAACTTGAATAATCCATCTAGCGACGTGGAGGAGAATCAACAGGAGCTCCAGTTCCTACATGGTGATATCATGTAGGCATAGAATATGCATTAGTACATTCAAATGTACTAAGGATGTAGGATGCAATGTAACAAGAGATAGGCAACATAGTCAAAATACATAATGATAAGCAATAGATAGCATAATAACAATGTGGAATATATGATCAACACTTAAGTAAATCATGCCTTGCAAATCATTAATCTTACATAAAACATAATATATAAGTGTGGGAACAAACTTCAACCGACATAAATAAGACCAAGCGAGCTACAACTTGGAAACCTGATGTCTACCCTACACCGAAAGAAAGGGGGAACTTACTTGCCAAGGTGAACCTCCTAATACCTAAGTGGATCCACTAAGCCTTATGTGAACTGTGTACTTGTCTCTAGTTCCTAGACTCAAGTACTCGCCTCAAGCTCGGACTCAGGTACTTGCCACAAGCCCTCATATTTAGGGTACTCATCTCTTAGAGATTTGGGGACTCGCCTCTAATCCCTTCACCTACGATGGCATGTAGTTTTAGGACTTGGCTACTCGCCTTTAGTTTACTCGGTGCTAAGTCTAATCCCACAAAATATATAAAATAATCATACTTTAATAACTTGCAATGAACATCGGGACATGACACGAGTAACTCTTAACATCATTGACCTCAAATGGTGAGCCTAACTTCAAACATAAGAATAGGTCATCATCAATATTACACTTTCATTAAGATCAACGTCAAAGGCTCACAAGAGGTATAATCTTTGAGAAAAGGGGCTTAATCCGGCCCGACAACATCATCAACATTTTCTTGACTTATACACATCTTTAGAACGCCTTTAGTCATCATGAAGTCCCTTGAATCATAAATCAACCAATAGATCATCAAAAGTTTATGAATTATCCTTAAAAAGGTATTTTGTCAAACACTTGACAGGTGTGCAATGGTAATACAAAATCATGCAAATTCAAGAGTAAAATTATGCAAGAAAATTCAATATAAAACCACTCACCAATACTTGGTAATACCCTCATGCAATATACATCAAAATCCTTCATCAAATCTCAAGATAGATCATAGATTCATAACATAAGACATTCTAAAACAGTCACACTTTTATGAAACTCCAACTATATTCATAGTCAAATTCATAATAAATAAGACCTATAAGTAAATCTACTTAGAAACATTCAATTTATGTAAAAGGGATCTTGGGTGCCATGGGTGAAAGGACACAATGGTTGAAACCCACATACCTTAGCTTTGGAGAATTCCTTGATGAAGATTGAGATGATAACTTAAAGGTTGAGTGAAATCCTTAGATCTCATATGAGATTTGGCACTTGAATTTTGAGTGAAATATTTGTATAAGTATTTGAAAGAGTTTTGGGAAATGTCTTATATGATATGGTGTTGAAATATAGCTCGGGGTAACCGAACTCGCTGTGGGAGAACATTCTCCAGCTCTGGCTGATTACGAGCCTGGTAGTTCCCCGACCACGTCAGGCCCCATCTACTGCTGCAGGCCTCCCTCTGCGGCCGACTAGTTGCTTTTATGTATGGGATGGCTTAGGCCTAAGAACCCAAAGCCTTGGACCGAGATTAGGAAAACTAGCAATAAAATACACTGCTCCATGACATGTCTGCATCGTGGAGTAGTCACTAACTGCTACTGGAATTGCAAAAATTGGTGAAATTCATTTTTCTCTATAGGTCCTCTAAAATTCAGGTCCTCTAAAATTCATTTATGGATGTGTTGTGCACCTTATTTATAAGTAGGAGGCTACGTGAGTATTTATGAGTTATCATTTTCTTTTCATTCTTTAGATCATGCCATATAACCAAGTTTTGTAGGTGGATTGTATCTAACCTCTAATTTGTTTTATGCAATAAGTATGCCAACAACAAGGAAAAACAAAGGCAAAGTGAAGAAAGTAGAAGTGGTGGTTGGTATACCTAGTCGGGTGAGATAATGAAACGAGGCTCATCATGAGTCTCTGTCACAAATATTTCTAACTCTTCCTACTCTTGATAAACCAGGAAGTAGTGGAATTCCTCCTGAACCACCTACCGATGCCATCATGCAGGATCTAAATAATGTAGTCCAACTATTGACTCATATAGTCATTGGCCAAGGTCAAAGACAAAAAGGTATAGTTTAGGTGCAGGTGGTGCGAATAGGTAGCTAGCACGAGGATACATAACTTTTTGAATTTGGACCCTCCATCCTTCACCTAGTCAGATCCTAATGAAGATCCATAAGTCTTTATCAATCATATCCAATGTACCTTAGATGTTATGCATGTGAGTAGTACAGAAGCTGTTGAGCTTGCAACATATAGATTGAAGGGGTGTGGTTATACTAAGGTATGATGCTTGGAAGCAATCGAAGGATATAGGTGCACCTCTAACTACCTAGAAGGAGTTTAAAGAGGCATATGTTAACCATTACTTGCCATTGGAGATCCGAGAGGCTAGTGCATATCTGTTCCTAAAATCTCCACTAAGGGAATATGAGTATGAGGGAATATAGCCTTCAATTCAATTCCCTAGCCAGGTATGCTCCTAATGTAGTTATTACTATGACAGATAGAGTTCATTGATATGTGGATAGTTGGATTCATATCTGGTTAGAGACTGTACCATTGCTTCTTTGAATAAAGACAAGGATATAGCATGGATGCAAGCTTTTGCACAAAAATTGGAGGACAGGCAAAGAAAAAGGACATAAGAGTTAGAAAGGGGGCAGTCCAAGAGGGCTAGATCTGCAGGTGATTTACACCATCCCAAGATGAGCTTAGGCCTTGGTTTTCTAATAGATCGCCTAGGTCATCCTCCTCCTACTTTGCAGCTAGTGCTCCACCACAATCCCAAGTGTCTAGAAGTAATAGTTGGTGGGTTGATTTACATTAAGTTTTCTTATATGATTTCACTCTTGAATTGAATGATTTTGAACTAGCATTACACACCTACCAAGTGTTTGATGCATTTTCAAGGATTCTTAAAGTTTTGATGATCTATTGGATGATTTATGAGTTTAGTGACCTTTATGATGATGTTGGACTTTCTAAAGATGTGTTTAATTCATGAAAATGTCTATGATGTTGTAAAGCTGAATTAAGCCTTTTTCTTAAAGATTTTACCTCTTGTGAGCCTTTGATGTTGATACAAGGATATTGCTTGATGATGATCTATTCGTATGTTTGAAGTTAGGCTCACCATTAGAGGTCAAAGATGTTTTAGAGCTATTTATGCCATGTTTCAATATTTCTTACAAGTTATTAAAGCTATGATTATTTTATATATTCCATGGGATTAGACTTAGCATCAATGGATTGAGGGAGTGCTCTCTTTCCTAGAACTATATGCCATCATATGATGATGTTGTTTCCTTACTTTACTAATGGATCCACTTAGTACATTTTCTCTTGAGGTTCTTCCCAAAATTGGGTCGTGTTCTCGTAAGTTGAAGTTCTTAATGAAATTCTTTCCAAAATTGAGTCATGTTCCCATAAGTAAGATTACTTCATATGAAATTGGGTCATGTTCCCACAAGTTTGAAGTATGGTTTGCCTTTTCAAGTAGACCACCTCTTTACCGGTTATGGGTAATCATCAGGATTCCAAGTTGTAGCTCACTTGGTCTTATTCTATGTCAGTTGAGGTCTCTTTCCACACATATGTATTATGTTCTATGTAAGATGAATGATTTGCAAAACATGTTTTACTTAGTATTGGTCATGCTTGCCATATTGTTACTATGCTTATCCATTGCTTATAATTATGCATTTTGATCATGTTGCCTATCTCTTGCTACATTACATCCTACATACTTAGTACATTCTAACGTAGTAACATATACTCTATGCCTACATGATGTTACTATGTAGGGACCGGAGCTCCATTTGACTATCCTTCTCCACGTGACAAGTTTGACATCTTGAAGATAAGCTTGGTGAGTCCTCAAGTTCAAGTACACCATCTAGTTTCTCTTGTTACTTCTTAAGACTTCTCTATGTTGATATTTGACATTATGGGGGTGAGCCCGAAAAGTGTCTTAGCCCCCGCTCAAATCTATGTTTAGAGGTGTTATTAGAACTAATGATGTAATTATGCTTGGGCTTTGACTCATTTGACTCTTCTATATTTTATGGTATCAAAAATTCTCTTAGTCCCTTTATCTTTATTTTTACTCTCTTCTTGTTCTTTAATTTCTTCCGCGACCAAGGATGTGTTTATGATACACTAAGAGGCTTGTTTGGGGTTCTTTTGGGTTCCCCATTCATCGTGTCACATCTAGGCCCTCATTTGGGTCATGACAGAAAACATGTTGAATATGGAAACCTATTATAATGTTTATAGAACGTACACGGTTATATGTTGATTTTCCCAAGCCTTGTCGACAACGGGTGCCAGTCAGCCTTAATGAGACTTTGGACATGATAGAAGTGGTATTAGAGTGGGTCATCCTAGGGAGTCTATAAAGCCATGTCTATTTATAGTCTTTTTTATGGATATGTTGTGCACCTTAAGTATAAGTAGGAGGCTATGTGGCATTTAGGAGTTGTTACTTTTTTTTCATTCTTTAGATTTGCCATAGAACCAAGTTTTGTAGGTGGATTGTATCTAACCTCTAATTTGTTTTGTACAGTAAGTATGCCTAGAAACAAGGAAAAACAAAGGTAAAAGAAAGGAAGTAAAAGTTGTGGTTGGTATACCCAGTCAGGTGAGACAATGAAATGAGGCTCAATATGAGTTGTTGTCACAAATATCTTAACTCTTCCTACTCCCGATGAACTAGGAAGTAATGGAATTCCCCCTGAACCACCTACCGATGCCATCTTGCAATATCTGAAAAATGTAGTCTAACTATTGAATCATATAGTCATTGGCCAAGGTCAAAGATAAGAAGGCCCAGTTATTGTGTAGGTGGTACGAATAGGGCAGCTAGCACGAGGATACATGATTTTCTGAATTAGGACTCTCCATCCTTCACCGGGTCAGATCCTAATAAAGATCCAGAAGTCTTTATCGATCAAATCCAATGTACCTTGGATATTATGCATGTGAGTGGTACAGAAGCCGTTGAGCTTGCAACATATAGATTGAAGGGTGTGGCTATACAAAGGTATGATGCTTGGAAGCAATCTAAGGATATAGATGCACCTCTAGCCATCCAAAAGGAGTTCAAAAAGTCATTTCTTGACCATTACTTGCCATTGGTGATCCAAGAGACTAGTGCAGATCTGTTCCTAAAATCTCCACCAAGGGAATATGAGTGTGAGGGAGTGTAGCCTTCAATTTAATTCCCTAGCCAGGTATGCTCCTAATATAGTTATTACTATGGCAGATAAAGTTCATTGATATATGAATAGATTGGATTCATATCTAGTTAGAGACTATACCATTGCTTCTTTGAGTAAAGACATAGGTGTAGCGAGGATGTAAGCTTTTGCACAAAAACTGAAGGATTAGAGGCAAAGAAAAAGGACAAAAGAGTTAGAAAGGGGGCAGTCTAAGAGGGCCAGATCTGCGGGGCAGTTTACACCACCGCAAGATGAACTGAGGCCTCGATTTTCTAATAGACTACCTAAGCCATCATCCTTCTACTCTACAGCTAGTGCTACACCACTACCCTAAGGGTCTAGAAGTAAATAATTAGTCAAAGAAGAGAAGGACAAGGTGCAGGGAGAATGGGATTCGACAAGCTAACAAATGACTCCTATGTAGCCTTGCAAACAATGTGGGAGAAGTCATTTAGATACATGTCGTGTTGGGATAAATGGTTGTTATTGGTGTGGTTTGTCAGGGAATATGATGAAAGATTTCCCGAGGAGACGCATGGGTGATATAGCATAACCTACTGGGTCAACTGTTGTATCTTCATCATCTGCTCCTCCATTAGGTAGGGGTCAACAAGCACCTACATGTTGTGGTAGAGGTCTTAGAGGGGCATCTAGCTCTAGCGAAGTCCAGAATCGCACTTATGCTCTGGGGAGTCAGCAAAATTTGAAAGCTTTACCCTATGTGGTCATAGGTACATTGTCTATCTTTTCACATAATGTATGATAGGATCAAGGTTAGAAACAATACTAAGATGGAGTGAATACTAGAATGAGGAAGCAACAACAAAAAAAGAAAGATAAAAACTAAGTAAAGATATGGAAAATTCGAAGAAAAGATCCAAGAATTTCCAAGAAATTGATATCCTTAGTCCTTGACAAGATTCAAGTAACAACTTGAAGATTTATAAGAGAAATCTAATGCCTTTACTTGAGCAAATGAATCAAAACGTTAGATTTGGATCTTGACCACTTTATGAGTAACTAAAGACAATAATTAGCATGTAAACTAATCACCTTCTAAAGAATACCAAAAAGAAATCAAAGATATCACAAGAATAAAGTACTTTATACCTCAAACTATGAACTAGTAAAGGTTTAAAGATAAATTCTCAAAGAACAAGTCACAAAGGTTCAATAGAACTCTCTCAAATATTATTAATATCAATATAATTGTCTTTAATGAAAGAAAAAAAATAATCCTATATATATTATTGGGTCCTTGGATGTCCAAGGCTCCTTAGGTTAGGCCCAAAGAGTATCCAAAACCTAGAAAGAAAATACAAGGTAAGTCCTACTCTAGAAAGGAAATAAAGTTACCTTAATTAGGAATAGGCCTAGTAGTACTAGGAAAGCATTAAATGGTACTAGGATACCTCAAGTAGAACAAGGCAAATATTAATAACTTATATATAAATAAGAAAATAAGGTAAAATCAACTAGGAAAAGAATCATGACAAATTTGGAAAGTTTGAATGGTCTTCTCTGTAAACTTGGGTAGAAAGCAACCATTTTTGTGGCTGATTCTAGACTCTTTTTAGCCTTATTTACACGAAATTTAACCCTAAAATTCTTCATCTTGGACTTGAATTTAGGCCACCAAATAATTGTACCATTTGGACAATTCGTCCTTATTGGGATTTAGCTCTTCTTCCCCAATAAGACACCTTTGGATCTACAATTGAAGCCCATTGAACTTATCATTAAACTCCTTGGGTTGAGATCTTGTTATGGGCCTCCTTAGATCTTCTAAAGCTTCATCCTTTTCACCCTTGTCGTTCAAATGAGTAGAGCTTTGTATGATGCTATCATTCCCCTCTTCTTCAAGAGAATTCGTCCTCGAATTCAAATCTGCATCAAAATGGGAAAGATCATAAATATTAAAAATAGCACTAACTTGGAACAGGAAGATCAAGTTTATAAGTATTGTCTCCAATCCTTTCAAGGACTTTGTACGGGCCACTTCCTCTAGGATCTATCTTGGTCTTTCTTTTGGAAGAAAATCTTTTCTTCCTCATATACACTCAAACAAAGTCCAGGTTTAAACACAACATATTTTCTTCCTTTATTCCTTTGCGATGCAATTTCCTTATTTTTCTTTTCAATTGTAAGTCTTGTTTGTTCATGGATCTTCTTCATCATGTCCGCCTTCTTTCTACCATCAATATTAGAAAAATCATTAGTAGGTAAAAGACAGTAAATTAAGAGGGGTAAGGGGGTTGAATACATATACAACTTCAAAAGGAATCTTACCAGTAAAAGAATGAAAGGTCCTATTATAGGCAAATTCCACATTAGGCAAGTAATTTTCCCAAGAAGTCAACTTTCATTTCAAAACAACCCTCAACATATTCCCCAAAGTTTATTAACCACTTTTGTTTACCCATCAGTTTGTGGGTGACAAGATGTGGAAAATAGTAATTTAGTTCCTAACTTTCCCCAAAGAATTCTCCAAAAGTGACTTAAAAACTTGGCATCCCTATCACTAACAATAGTTCTAGGTATTCCATGCAATTTAACCACTTTTTTTACAAACAAGTTAGCCACATGAGATGCATCATTAGTCTTTTTACATGGAATAAAATGAGCCATTTTAGAAAATCTGTCTACTACCAGAAATATACTATGCTTACCATATTTAGTCCTTGGAAGCCCCAATATGAAGTCCATAGAAATATCAATCCAAGGAGAACTAGAAACAAGTAAAGGAGAATAAAGACCATGCGACAATCTTCTAGACTTAGCTTCTTTACATTCAAGAAAATGAGACTACAGGTTTTCAATATTCTTTCTCATGCTAGGCTAAAAAAATGTTCAGAAAGTATTTCCAAAGTTTTAGTCACTCTAAAATATCCCATTAGCCCTCCCCAATGTGCTTCCCTAACAAATAGTTCACGCAAAGAGCAGTTAGGTACATACAACTTATTTTTCTTCAATAGAAATTCATCTTGAAGATTAAATTTCTCAAAAGAACCTAACTTACATTCATAATTTGTTTTACCAAAATTAGAATCATTAGCATAGAGTAACTTGATTTAGTCAAAATCTGACAACTTTGAAGTAAGAGTAGATATCAAAACATACCTTCTTGAGAGTGCATCAGCAACCATATTCTCTTTTCCTTGTTTGTAGGCAATTACATAAGGAAAAGTATCAATAAACTCTACCCATTTATCAAGCCTACGACTAAGTTTACCTTGGTTCTTCAAGTACTTCAATGACTCATGATTAGTCTTGACCACGAATTCTCGAGGCCACAAGTAGTGCTGCCATAGCTAACGCCCTTACCAAGGCATATAAGTCCTTATCATAAGTTGAGTAGTTCAATGTTACTCCACTTAGATTTTCATTAAAGTAGGCAATTGGCTTGGAGCTTTGCCTCAAAACAGCACCTATGCCCATACCAGAGGCATCACACTCAACTTTAAAAGACTTAAAAAAATCAGGTAATTACAAAAGACGAGCAGAACATAGTTTTTCTTTTAGCAAGTTAAATACATCATCTTGTTCCTTTCCCCATGGAAAAATCTTATCCTTTTAATAACTTCAGTTAAAGGAGAAGCAATAGTGCTAAAGTCCCTCACAAACCTCCTATAAAAACTAGCAAGTCCATGAAAACTCCTAACTGCAGTTACACAATTAGGTCTAGGCCATTCTTTAATTACTTTGATTTTATCAGCATCCACTTCACTCCCTTAGAACTGACCTCAAAACCTAAGAAAACTACACGATCCACTCAAAAAATACACTTTTTGAGATTAGCAAATAAGCACTGATTTCTAAGGATTTCAAAAACTTATTTTAGGTGCTCTAAGTATTCATCTAGATTTTGAGAAAAGATCAAGATATCATCAAAATACACCACAATAAATTTTTCATGAAAATCTTTAAAAACATGATTCATTAGTCTCATAAATGTGCTAGTCGCATTTGTTAAGCCACAAGGCATAACTAACCACTCATAAAGTCCATATTTGGTCCAAATGGCAGTTGTTCATTCATCTCCATGATTCATATGAATCTAGTGGTAACCACTTTTAAGATCTATTCTAGAAAAGATTTTGGGTCCATATAGCTGATCTAGCATATCATCAAGACGAGGGATAGGATGGCGATACTTTATCGTTATCTTGTTGATGGCTCTACAATCTACACATATCCTCCATGTTCCATCCTTTTGGGTATCAATAGGACAGGAACAAAACATGGGCTCATGCTCTCTCAAACAAAATCCTTTTTAAGAAGTTCTTCAACTTTGCTTTGTAATTCCTTGGTCTCTTCAAGACTACTCCTATAGGCAGCCCTATTAGGTAGTTGAGACCTAGACACAAAGTCTATTTGGTGCTCAATTTCTCTCAATGGTGTCAACCTTTTGGAGTATTATTAGGAAAAAAATCTTCAAAACTCTGCAAAAGAGAAGAAACACTGTTTGACAAAGAAGGATTTAGTTTTTCAAAGTTAATTAACACCTCTTTGTAAGTAAGTAGTACTATGGGTAGCACCTCTTTTCTAACATTCAAACACTCTTTGGCTTTTACATAAAGACTCTCTTTATTCTTTTCCTTAGCCTTTTTCCTCCCACGAAAACTTTTTATTTTTACACTCAAACCCTCTTTTACCTCTTTACTTTATTTGCTACCCTTTCTCTCTCTTTTTCTTGGCCATCTCTACCTTTTTCTATCTCTTGGCCCTTTTCGTTTCCCTAAAGCTCACATTTTATCTCTCTTATTTGCTTTCCCATTATTTTCCTAAATCATTTCTGATCTTTAAAGACTTGTGAAGGAGATAATAGTAAAAGAGTAAATTTCTTACCATTATGCAGAAGATTGTACCTATCCTTTCTCTCATGATGAGTATTATCCCTATCATATTTCCAAGGTCGACCAAGTAATATATGACATGCTTCCATTAAAACTACATCACAAAGAATTTTATCTTCATACCTACCAACATTCAATGAAATCATGCATTGTTTATTTACTTTTACCTCTCCACTATCATTCAACCATTGGAGCCTATATGAGGTAGAGTGTTTCATGCATGCAATTCCTTGCTTATCTACCAAATATGAACTCACCACATTTTCACAACTTCCCTCATCAATAATCATAGAATAAGTCCTCTCCTTTATTCCACATCTAGTATGGAACAAATTCTCTCTCTATCCTTCATCACTACTACCCAAATTTAATAGTCATCATTCTCCTAACTACCCCAATTATACCATCACGGGTAGTTCTAAATCATCTTCCTCACTTATATCTCCTCCTTCTTCTTCCTTCTCACTTTTTTCACTCTCATATTCTCCATTCTCTCTAAGTATGATGTTTCTTCTATTTGGACTCTCATGCATCATATGACCCCTCCCATGACATTTATGATATTGAATAGAACTAGAAGGTTTAGAAGATCTAGGATTGAAGGTTTTACCTCTCTACTCAACCTTACCTTTACCTTATCTTCTTGAGATTTAGAAGGAGCTTTCCCCTCTTGATTTGACCATGGCTTCTTAGAGATAGGTCGATTTCTCTATAAGTTAGGTTGTTGCTTTTTCTTAATATGTTTTTCTACTTTAATAGACAAATCAACTAACTCATCTAAAGTTACATACTGTTGTATCTCTATTACATTAGTTATTTCAGAATTTAAACCATTTAAAAATCTAACCATTGTAGCTTCTTCTTTCTCCATGCAATTAGCCTGGATAATAGCCATATTTATGTTCTTGAAGTACTCATACACCAATATGGAACCTTACTTAAAGTGTTAGAGGCGAGATTGAAGCTCTCTTTGGAAATATGATGGCACAAACCTCTTCCTCATCACCCTCTTCATCTCTGCCCAGGTATCAATAGGTGGTAGATCATCTTGCACTCTGTACCTAGCAAGCTTTATCCACCAAGAAGCAGCATAATCAGAAAACTCAAAAACAAGTTTAACTTTCTTACCCTCAAAGTAGTTGTGACAATCAAAGATGGCTTCAACTCGTCTCTCCCAATCAAGGTACAAGTTTGGGTCCCTTGTCATCTTGAAAAATAAAATCTTCATTTTTATACTACTTATATTATCATCTTCTACTCTATCTCTTTGTCCCCTCCTATCTCTTCTTCTAGATTAAGTTCACCATCAAAATCATCATTATCATATTCAAGATTTACAAAAGGGGCATGGGGTACATTTTTTCTAACTTGGGGTCTAACATTATTGGATGGTAAAACATTATTCTCCTTCCTAATTGTAGCTATGGTCTCATTCTGCTCTGTAATCATATTTTTCATCTCTTGAAATTGAAGGTTCCATCTCTCGAATTGTTGATGCATAGCTTGAAGGGTGAAGTCATTCCTTACTTTGATCTCAGCTTCTAAATGAGCCCTTTCTTCATCACCACCTGAATTAGACATCTTAAAGGAAAATACCAATCAAACACTTAATATGGCTTTTACCCTCTTTTAAACTCACTCACACTTTTCTTTTTCCCCTTAAATAACCTTTGAACAAGAGTACTTTGTAGATTTATAATTAAATCCAAACAAGTATCAAGTTCTTATAATAAAGTATAGATTTTTGGGGCACAAAAGAAAGTAAAGAACTAGTCCTAGAACAAGTAGGATTTAGTTGAAACAAAACACGAATAAAAAGGAACTTAGAATTATATAAGAATAAGAAAAATAGTTTTGTATCCTCAAAGATTTAGAATCTCCTCTTCTTAATTCTTTTCTATTTGGAAACAACTAATGCATGATTTTGAGGGTAAGTAAACGAATTTCTTGGAGAGCAAGCTATCTTCTTTTTTTGAACTCGTTTTTTACTTTTTCTTTTTGCTCTTTGTGTTTAAGAAATTCCAAGATTAAACAAGAACTTAATCTTGATAGAACTGCTCTGATACCACCTGACAGGATCGAGGTTAGAAACAGTACTAAGATGAAGTGAATACTAGAATCCGAAAGCAACAACAAAAAATTAAGATAAAAACTAATTAAAGATACGGGAAATTCAAAGGAAAGATCCAAAAATTTCCAAGAAATTGATATCCTAAGGCCTTGACAATATCTAAGTAACAATGTAAAGATTTATGTAAGAAATCTAACGCCTTTGCTTGAGAAAATGAATCAAAATGATAGATTTGGATCTTGACCATTTTATGAGTAACTAAAGACAATAATTAGCATGTAAACTAATCAAATTCTAAAAAGTACCAAAAAAATCAAA
>JAOTQJ010138968.1:0-39681 GCA_025642045.1 Solanum sejunctum | reverse complement strand
TTGATGCTAATTTGACCAAAGCATAACATGATTTATTTATATAGCATTAGTACATGTAAAATGTGGGGTGTTACAAATTTACAAAATCATAGACATGTTCATGAATTCAATACATTTTGGAAGCCCAAAATCATCATGAATTCAGTTGACTCATAAATGATGCAATAGATCATCAACAACTTTAAGAATCCTTCACATTTTAGTAAATACATGGTGGGTTTATGATATTAGTTCAAAATTATGCAATTCAAGAGTGAAATAGAGTGAATAAAATGATTCAAAATCAACCTACAAACATTGTAGTAAAACCCCAAATAGAATATCATGAAATACATCTCAAAAGTTTGTCATGATTCTTAGCTTACAAAGTTCAAATCATGCATAGTATCAACTGACAAGAACTCATAGTATAAGCTTAAAATAGAGATTCATGCATAATAAAAAACACTTAGTAAAACCCTAAACATAAATCATGCTCATATTTCATAATAAAAGATACCCATAGCAATATAGTTTGAAATCATGCAATTTTCATTAAAAGAAAGATTGGGCTCCATAGGTGAAAGGACCCAATGGATGAAACCCAGATACCTTAAACTTAGGTTTTATTGATGTAAAATTGAAGGAGACTTGAGGATTGGATGGAGTTCTTGAGATCCAAATTAATGTTAAGACACTTGAATTTGGATGGAAATTTTTAATAAAATGGTTGAGAGCTTTTAGAGATGGATTTTGAGTGATATAGAGTTGAAAAATAGATAAGTATGGGGGTATTTCTCGTGTAAATAGGAATGGGGCCACGAACCCAATGCCTCTAGGCCAAAATATAAAATTAACAAAGTGCTAAAACTACTCCGCGATGGGTCCATGTCACGGAGCCATCGTGTACCCATACTATTTTCAAAAATTTTACAAAAATTATTTCTCACTATGGGTCTCCTAAAATCTAGGTTATACACATTTTCCACTCAAATTTTCCCCTAATTAAGAATATGAAGTTAGATCTTCCATATCACGCACGAATTTTGGGATATATGAAAATTATGATTATGGGTATTTTCGAAGCATATTATTGGAGTGTTTCAATCTTCCATTCATAGTGTTTACTTATAATAATAGCTATCACTCTAGCACGTGAATACCTCCTTTTGCCTTTTGCATATGATGCATGTATTCTATTCCTTAGAGCCTATATTAGCGCATTTGGGATGAAGGTTCCCATGGGGGATATATTGTAAGGCCCCACAAGTTGGAGGGTGTAAAAGTGTCTAAGAAATGAAATCTAGAAATTTTATATGTACTACTAGGTTTTATGGAAGGGCCTATAGGCCGTAAGTGAAACAACCCAAAAAGCATTTGAAATTGTCTCTCGAAAATGGCTGGAATTTTCATTTCCATATATCTCAAAATTCATGTATTGTTTTGGAAATCTGGCTTAACATTCATATTCAAGCAATCAAAATCAGGGGGAAAACAGTCTAACCCTGACTTTAGAGCAATCGTATAAAAATATGAACATTACAAAATACGATTTCTAGAATGTAATGCACAATCTTTGCACGATGTGCCCCTATTATTTTTGGTGCAAGTTTTTAAATTTCGGTCCAAGAATTTTAAGTCTTGGGCCTGAGTCTTCCCACATGAGAAAATACCTATACTTAGCATTATTTCACCCTCATATCACCCAATACATTTCCCAATACTCACTCAAACCCTTAGTCTTATATTTCTTTCAAGATTTAAGTCTCAAGCCCTCATCTAGAACTAACGATTTCCTTCAAGGTTCTTCTTCAAGCTTCAAGTATCCATCTCTAATCTTCACCAAGATCATCTCCAAGCTAAGGTATATGGGTTTCTTTTATGGGTTTCTTTCAACCTTGACACCAAAGTCTCCTTTCACTCAAGTTGCATGATTTAAAGTTGATTTACAAATGGGTCTTGCATATTATGAAATTCACTGCACTCTATGATAAAGCTATGTGAAATTATGACTGTTTTACCATGTTTTGAGCTATAAATCTTTGATTTATTATAAGATTTGAGGAGAGATTTAACGTATATTGCTTAAGGATACTGCAAGGTGTTGATTGATGGTTTTGCGAAGGATTTTCTTGCATGATTCCACTCTGGAATTGCATCGTTCTACACTAGTACTACACACCCTCTAAGTATTTGATAAAATGTTTGGATGTAGTTTCTTGATGAATTAAAGGTCCAAAGCATGAGATTTAATATGAATGACTATATGATTATGAAAAGAGCCTGGTATATGATATATTCTATATAAAGTGTTACATTATATCATGCTCGATCCGGGTTACCTAGTTGAGGGGTTAATATCTCAAACACTAGGCTAGTAGGTGAGATTGCCACTAACCTAGATAAGGGGTTTATACATTACACACTTGGGTAATTGGTGTGATCATTACTAACCTAGATGAGGGGTTTGTACCTCACACATTAGGGTGATGGATGGGATCATCACTAACCTAGATAAGGGGTTTGTATCACACACTAGGGTGATGGTGCAATCATAACTAACCTAAATGAAAAGTTTGTACTTCAACAGTAGGGTTATGGGTAATATCATCATGAACCTACCAAGGAGTTTGTACTTTGAAAATCTATCTTGGTCTCTTATACACATATGATATCCTATATAAGTATGAGTTACTTAAACAAGTTTTACTTATGTTGGTCATACATGCCATATTATTATAGTATGCCTATTGCCTATTGTTATGCATTTTAATCAAGGTTCCTATCATTTGTTGCATTTGATCCTATATAGTACATTCAAACATACTAATGGATACTCTTGCCTACATAATATCAAAATGTAGGAACCATTGCCCAAGTTGATCATCCTCCTCCTTTACGTGGCTAGTTTAGTACTACTACAGTTGGTTGTGAGTCCTCCACTTCGGGGACCCTAGTCTATGTTTCTTTTATTATGTATTGACATAATCTTCTTTATGTTCTATTTTAACTACGAAGATGAGCATGTGCTTTATCTTGGCCCTCGCTAAGTATCTAGGTGTAGAGCTATTTATTGGACATGTTGTGTATTATTGTTGAGCTTTGACTCATCTATGAGGTTTAAGTATTATTTTCTTTTCTCTTTCTCTTAGTCCCAATTTTTGTTATTTAGGTTTCATAAATTATTTGTCTTGCTTTCGCGCCCAAGGATGTGTGTATGATATGCTAAGAGGCTTGTTTGGGGTTACTTCGGATTTCCCTTTCGCCAGTCAAGTCTAGGCCCTAGGGTTAGGTCGTGACAAAGAGGGTATCAGAGCACTAGGTTGATATATCCTTGTAGACCAATACACCAAATCGATTAGAGTCTTATTCATAGTTGTGTTGTGCACCACAACTATCAATAGGATACTATGAGATATTTTAGGAAATATTTCACTTTTTTATAATCTATGTTGTGTGATAGAGTTGGATCCCCTAGGACTTATTGCTAACCTTTAATCGTTATATTTCAAGATATGCCTCATTCTACTGAGGATGGTGCTATTACGAATGTGAAGATTTGCAATGTTCTATGGAAAGTGGCCAAAACGGTGGAAAAATTATCAACTCACCTCGAGTAACAAGTGAGTGCTCCCGAGACTTCTAGTGGTGAGAGGGGAGGTAGTGAGGACAAAAGGGCCTATAATTGGGTAAGTTCCATCCAATGCTCCAAGTATAGAGGTGGTAGTGGTGTGGTACTTTATGCTAGGTGCCCAAAATATGGTAAAGGTCTTGATGGCCCATGCTTGAGAGGTATAAATGCTTGTTATGGTTATGGGGAGATGGGTCATAAGGTTAAGGATTACTCTCATAAATGCAATAAGAGCAAAAGAGGTGATGTGGGAATAGCTAATACCAAGTGCCCTAAGTGTATTATGGACCATGATGGCTCATATTAGAGGGACACAGGTGTATGCTTTGTGTGTTGTGAAATAGGCCATAAAATTCTGGATTTCCCATAAGGTCGATATGAGAGTAAAGGTGGTGATATTGATTAAGACGTTCAAGGAGGGGATGAGGTGCCTGATGTTGCTATCGGTATGTTAAAATTTCCATTTGGCTTTGATATGCTTGCATTAATGGTCCAGAGTGCCACTCTTTCTTCTCCATTATTTTTGGTTGCTAGTGGGTCTTCTTGTGTGCCTAAGTTGTTATGTATACCTTTGTTTTCTATCCTTTTGTTATGTATATTATTGCTAGAAGGTTCATAGGTGTTTATCTGGGTTTGTATTTCATTAAGTCTTACTTTGTGACTTGTTGTAGTTGGTGTGGTGGATTTTCATGTCATAATAGAGATGGAATAGTTGCTTGCATATTATGTCTTAATAGATAGTAGGACCCGTAGAATTATATCTCGATTCCCAAATAAACCTATCCTTGAGTGGAAGAGTTATGATGTGGTGGTCAAGTGATAGCAAAGGAGGGGGGGTTAAGTCTATTTCATATCTTAAGGTACAATTGGTCTCTAAAGGATTACGTTTTATCATCTTGTGAGAATTGGAGGTGTTAAACCTAAGTTATTTTGTAATTAGAATTGTTGGTGGTGGTAGATGAGGCCTTGAATGTCCCTTTTCAATAATTTGGATTTGGGATAGTGTCTTTTGGTTTGACTAGTACATTAGTTATGCCTATAAGTCTCATGAGTAAGATCTTTAGTCCTAACTCTTATAGGTTTATGATGGTTTTGGTGATGATAATATGGTTTGTTCCCTAATGAGGTAGTGCATGTAAGTCATTTTTTAGGGTAGTGCCACAAGTTTAAAGAAGAAGGTTGGATGCTAAGTAGGAGAGACAAAATTTTTGGTGGTAAGAGGTTGTCTTCCTAGGTTATGTGGTGCCAGAAGATGGTATTAAGGTGGACCCTAGTAGGATGAAAGTGACTAGAGATTAGCCTAGATGATGACTTCCTTGGACATTAAGAGCTTCTTGGGTTTAGTGGGCTATTATCGAAGCTTATGAGTAGGTTCTCTTCTCTTGTCTCTCCAATGAGTTAGTTGATCCTAAGTAAAGCCAATGTTGTGATCGACATTTTGAGAAGGGTGATTTGATGGGTCTCAGAGTTGCTATTTCTTGTGTTATTCCTTTGTGATAGTAGGATTCATGTGTGTGTGTGCGCGTACCCCATATGGTTACATGAGTTTATTGTGGCTAGTAGGGGTCTATAAGGGTTTCCCCATCTTTGTATTGCATATAAGTCTTGTCTTGCGATCGTGGATGAACTTAGCATGATGTTTGGAGGTCTTGGGGTAGTTTGTGCTACTTGCATAGCATGTTTCCAATGAGAGTAGAGTTGTAAGTTTGTAATATGATGGTTGATGAAGGTCGATCTATTTGGCCAACTACAATGGGTTAGTCACTTCTCTAAGATTGATCTTTGGCTGGGGTTTTGCCCCAAGTGAGTATGAGGGTAGATGGTACCCCTAAGTTTCTTTTCAAACTAAGAGCGAGCATCTTAAGTATTGGTGGAGTTATGTGGTTGACTTATGCACTTGTTATGTTTATGGGTTTCATGAATAGGGTCTTAAAACCCTACCTTGATATGTTTGTGGTGATCTCTAGTGATGAGGTATTGATTTGTTTAGAGCTTCTGAATCATTTGAGGTTAGTGTTGCAAGTCTTGGAGGATGAGAGGTCATTTGCGAAATATGATAGGTGCACATTATGGATAGAAAGAAGGTGATTAGAATTCCTTAAAGATTATAAATGAGTTTGCATTATTTTTCCTCAATAAGGCTAATGTTGCGGTTGGTACTCTAGGTAGCCTAGCATATGTTGTTGATGGTGGCAAAGAGGAGACTAGTGGGGTTCCATTAGTTAGTTAGATTGGAAGTTAGGTTGAGGGAAGTTTAGCATGGTGGTGTAGCATTCATGATGCTTCCAAATGTTCTTGGTTTAAGAGGTGTAGATTGGGTAAGGCCTTGATTCAGCCTTATTAGTGTTGGATGTTTTGGGTGAGAAGATGATAAAGTAGAGGTTGTCTCCCAAGGGGGAGATGGTGGTTATGGTACCAAGTTAGATAGGTGTATTTAATGGTGACAATTGAGTTGAGGATTATGTGTCCATATAGAGTGTATAAGGAGGTTGGTAAGGTTGCCTTAATTTGCGAATTACCTGTGGTAGTGGTATGGTTTATTTGGTTTTTCATACTTCTAGGTTTAGGGGAGTTGTTGGTGACACTAGTGCTAGAGAACTCTTTGAAGTTGTGGGTGAAGTGGAGGATAAGTTAGCTTAGAAGGAGGTCCTGGTAGAGGTGTTGGATGGATGGATAGAGAAGTTGATTGATGAGAATGTAGTGTTCATCAAGGCCCTTTGGAAGAGTCATCTATTCGTATGTATTTCTCTGGCAGACAGTGAGGGAATGGAGAATCAATATCCATATTTCTTTCATTCTATTCAAGCTTATGATGACATGTCAAGTCCTTTCTATGAGTTCAAGTCTTATATTTCAGCCCATATGTCATTCATATGCATTCATGTTTAAGTTGGCATGTTTAGGATGACTTTACCCTTATGTTAAGATTTTGAAAATGGTGTTTTAAATATAATGTTCCATTCTTGTTGGGGATGATTTGTTCATGATCACTCTTCTCATGTACGCTCTTTTACATTCGGGGATGAATATTCCCAAGGGGAAGATATTGAAAAAAGTATAAAGAACCTTAAAATGTGCCTCATACATGCCCAATATTTTAATTTCCATATATTAAAAATTTGTGTATCATTTCAAAAATTCGGCTTCATACTTATGGTTAGGGGTCAAAATTATGGGGAAGGGGTCTGACCTCGATTTTAGAGTAACCGTATCAAAATCTGAAAAACTGCAAAATGTGATTTCCAGAATGTAATGCGCGATCTTGGTGCGACGTGCCCTTGTTATTTTTGGTGCCAGTTTTTAAATTTCTGTCCAAGACTTTTAAGTCATAGGATTGAGCCCTCCCACACAAGAAAACACCTATACTTAATATTATTTTACCCTCATATAACCCAACACATTTCGCAATACTCACTCAAACCCTTAGTCTTATATTTCTGTCAAGATTCAAGTCTCAAACCCTCATCCGGAACTAAAGATTTCCTTCATGGTTTTTTCTTCAAGCTTCAAGTCTCCATCTCCAATCTTTACCAAGCTCATCTCCAAGCTAAGGTATTTGGGTTTCTTTCATGGGTTTCTTTCACCCATGATAACCGAGTCTCCTTTCACTCAAATTGCATGATTTAAAGTTGATTCACAAATGGGTCTTGCATATTATGAAATTCCATGCACACTATGATAAAGGTATATGAAATTGTAACTGTTTTGCTATATTTTGAGTTATAAATCTTGGATGTATTGTCAGATTTGAGGAGGGGTTTTGATGTATATTGCTTGAGGGTGTTGCAATGGGTTGATTGATGGTTTTACAATTCATTTTCTTGTATGATTTCACTCTTGAATTGCATGGATTTACACTAGCACTACACACCCTCTAAGGGTTTGATAAAATATCTGGATATTGTTTCTTGATGAATTGAATGTCAAAAGCACGAGATATGATATTAATGACTATATGATAGTGAAAAGAGCTTGTGTATATGATATATTCTATATAAAAGTGTTACATTATACCATGCCCGATACGGGTAACATAGTTGAGGGGTTAATATCTCAAACACCAGGGTGGTAGGTCAGATTCCACTAACCTAGATGAGGGGTTCCTTGCACACTAGGGTGATGGGTGCGATCATCACTAACCTAGATGAGGGGTTTGTACCTCATACACTAGGATGATGTTGCGACCATTACTAACCTAGGTGAGGGGTTTGTACCTCATACACTGGGCTGATGGGTCCAATCGTCACTAACCTATGAGGGGTATGTACCTCACATACCATGGTGATGGGTGTGATAATCAATAACCTAGATGAGGGGTTTGTACCTCATACACTAGGGTTATGGGTGATATCATCATCAACCTACCAAGGGGTTTGTACTTTAGAAATCTAGCTTGGTCTTTTCTACACATATGATATCCTATATGACCTTGAGATACTTAAGCATGTTTTATTTATGCATTGATAATACATGTCATATTATTATATTATGCCTATTACCTATTCTTATGCATTTTGATTAAGGTGCCTATCTCTTGTTGCATTACATCCTACAAACTTAGTACATTTAAATGTACTAACACATACTCTAGCCTACATGATATCATATTTAGGAACTGGTGCTAAAGTTGATCCTCCTCCTCCTCCACGTGGCTAGTTTAGTACTACTCAAGTTAGTTGGTTAGTCCTCCACTACGGGGACCCTAGTCTATGTTTCTCTTATTATGTATCGAGACACTCTTCATTATGTTCTATTTTGACTATGAGTCCAATCCCGGTTGTTTTGTCTTGGCACTACTAACTATCTAGGTGTAGAGGTGTTTGTTAGACAAGTTGTGTATTATGCTTGATCTTTGACTCATCTATGAGGTTTAAGTATCACTCTCTTTTCTCTTTCCCTTAGTGCCTATTTCTATTGTTTATGTTTCGAAAGTTATTTGTCTTGATTCTGTAACCAAGGATGTGTGCATGATATGCTAAGAGGCTTGTTTGGGGTTCCTTCAAGTTCCTTATTTGCTTATGACCTCTAGGCCCTAGGCTTGGGTCATGACAGTAAGTGGTCCGACAAGCCATAACTTATGCTCGTGGAATGATTTCCAGACTTTGTAAATATAGGGATTTTTGAAGTTAGGAGTGCAAGTTTGCAAACGAGTTATACCTTGACTTATGAGCCATAAGGCCTGTCATGAGTTAAGGATAAGAGAAAGTTTCAAAGGATCCAAAATGTTAGAAAATGAAACCCCTCTCCTACAGACCATAGGGTAGACTATAACCCATAATCAGGGTCTTGTGATCCTATATGGCATGAGTTTAAAGTGGGCAACATCAACCATTCCTAATTTTCTAAGCCTATGCTGCTTATATTTAAGCCTCAAATGAGACCCTCTAGCCATATACAACCCTTGACAACCTTATTAAAATTTGCTCTCATACTCTAAGTCTGAGACTCTTCTTAAAAACAACTCTCAAAGCTTTCCAACAAGAAGAACAAGCTAGGGTTTTGGCTCTTCACTTCCAAAGTAAATTTTACTCCACTTAAACTCACACGGTATATGGGTTTGATTGTAGAGACCTTTCTTTCACAAGTTCAACCATTTTTCTTTCTCATCTATTTGAAATCTATGGGCATTTATGGATGTTTTATGAACTCCTTTATATGATAATACTGTGAAGAGATTTGCGATGTTATCTCTATACATGATTATACATTGAAAAGACATGTGAAACTTATGTATTTTTTTATGAGGGTTTGATGATACCCTAGCTAAGTCTAATGATGCTTTTGGTATGTTATTTCGAATAATACTCAAGTGATTTTTTCATGTCACCTACTCTAGATATCACGCCCCAGACCTAGGGCATAGACTTGACTGACAAAATCGAACCCGAAGGAACCTCATACAAGCCTAATAAAATATCATTACACATCCTTAGTCGAGGAAGCAATTGCAATGAAAGTACAAAATAAGAATAAGCAAGGTAATTAGGGCTAAGAGTGAACTTCTATATCATATCATCAAGAAACAAAAGAGTCAAGGCCCATAGCATAGATACATAACTTGTCCAATAACACCTCTACTACAAAGATAAGAGCGGGGCCATGACAAACAACCGGGCTCACCCTCATAGTCAATACATGAATAAAGGTAATAAAGTCTTAATATAAAGCAAGAGATCATAAGTAATGTCCCTGAATGGGGAGGACTCACCAATAAGCTTGAGAGACAATCGTTCTAGCCATGTGGAGGAGGAGGGTGATCAAGTATTGCACTAGTTCCTACATGGTGACATCATGTAGGCATAGAGTATGTGTTAGTATGTTTGAATGTACTAATTATATAGGATGCAATGCAGCAAGTGATAGGTATCATAAGAAAAATGCATAATCATAAGCAATAGATAGCATACTAACGATATGAAATGTATGAATGATGCTTGAAGTAAAATAATGCTTATATAGAAAATAATTACAGTGTAAGGCATGACCATTATAGTTCAAGTCAAGGCCTACCACCCCCTTGGATAGGTGCATGAGGTACAAACACCTTCTTGAGGTTGATGGAGTACAAACCCCCCCAATAAGGTTGATGAAGTACAAACCCCCAACAGGTTGATGTGTACAAAAAAATAACAAGGTTGATGGGTAAAATCCCCCAACAAGGTTACTAGGGCTTACCACCCCCCAAATTAGGTGACCGAGGTACTAACCCCTCAACAAGGCTACCTGGTCCTACAACCCCCTGAGCTAGGGTTGGTCATCCCCAACACTATAAAGATAATATCATACATATACACTTCTTTTATCACCATATACAAACATTCCCTTTCATCATCATTCCATCATTGTTTTATTATCACTTCATCATCATAAAGTCATTCAATTCATAAGACATTCATAGGACCTTCAATTCCTCAAGAAACCATAACCGAACATTTTATCAAACACTTAAAGGGTGTGTACTGCTAGTGTAAAATCATGCAATTCAAGAGTGAAATCATGCTAGAAGATTCATTGTAAAATCATCAATAGATACTTGGTATCACCCTAAAACAATATCCATCAAAGCCTTTCATCAAATCACAGAATAGTTCTTAGATTCATAGCCCAAAACATAGTAAAACAGTCATAATTTCATAAACCCCAACATAGAGACTAGTGATTTTCATAATAATTAAGATCCATTTGTAAATCCACCTTAAATCATGCAAGTTTGAGTAAAAGGAAGCTTGGGTATCATGGGTGGATGAAATCCATTAAATAAACTCACATACCTTAGCTTTGGAGATGAACTTAATTAAGATTGGAGATGGACACTTGAAGTTTGAGTGGAAATCCTTAGATCCGTAGAGGGTTTTGAGACTTGAATTTAGGAGTAGAATATTTGGCTAAGTTTTGAATGAGTATTGGGAAATGTTTAGAATGATATGAGGATGAAAAATGGCTAAGTATAGATATTTTCATGTTTGGGAACATTTGGGCGCAAGACATGAAAGTCTTAGACCAAAGTGAAAAGATGACCAAAAACAACACTAGTGCTCGCCTTTGGCGCGTCTCGCCAGGGGCACGAAAAGCTCACTGGAAATTACATTTTGTAAATTTCAATTTTGAGACAGTTGCTCTAAAATCAGGGTTAGACCTATTTCCCACTCAATTTGACCCCCTGAACAAGAATATGAAGTTGAATTTTTGATATTGTGCATGAATTTGAGATATATGGAAATTATAATTCTGGGCACTTCCGAGGCACATTTTTGAGTACCTTTTGGGGTGAGTACAATATCTCTCCCTTGGGCATATTCATCCCCAAATGTCAAAGAAATTTATATGAGAGAAATAAACATGATAATTTTAGCCGAAATAAGGATGCTAAAATGCACTTATACATCATTTCAAAAATGTCATCATAATTGTAAAATCATCATGAACTTATCAATTGAAATAATAATGTATGAATATATCATGGGCTAAAACCTAGACTTGAAATTACATAGGGACTTAGAGTGATACCATAGGCTTGAGTGGAGTTGAAAATGTAAGGATATCCCTTTTGCATGTCTGCTTCGGCCTCCCACGTAGCACTTTCAACTTGTTGATTCCTCCAAAGGACCTTAACAGAAGCTACCTCCATGTTTCTCAATCTCTTCACTTGCTTATCCAAAATCTAAACGAGAACCTCTTCGTAGGTCAAGTTATCTTCAACCACACTCACAACATCAAGAGGGACAGTAGCGTCCTGATCACCCACACATTTCCTTAAATATACACATGAAACACCGGATGAACCAAATTTATTTCCCTAGGAAAATCCAACTCGTAGGCCACCTTATCGGTCCTTCTCATCACCCAATAAGGGCTCCATATATAAGGGTCAACTTGCCTTTTTTACCAAAATGGACCGCACCCTTCATGGGTGACACCTTCAAATAAACCCAATCATCATTTTGGAATTCAAGCTCCCTTCTCCTCACATCAACATAAGACTTTTGATAGCTTTGGGTCATCTTCAATATTTCCCTAATCATCTTAACCTTCTAAAGAGCTTCTATAACTAGATCTGGTCCTAACAAGGGCACCTTAGCAAGCTCAAACCACCCAACCGATGATCTATAACATCTACCATAAAGAGCCTCAAATGGAGAAATACTGATGCTAGAATGATAGCAATTATTCTAGGTAAACTCAATCAATAGGAGATAATCATCTCAACTACCTTTAATCTCTAACACACAAGCTCTAAGCATATCCTCAAGGGTTTGGATGGTCCTTTCGGCTTGGCCATCCATTTCAGGGTGGAAGGCCAAAGAAAGCTTCACTGTAGTACTAAGACCCCTTTAAAAAGACCTCCAAAAATGTGAAGTAAATTGAGCTCCACGATCCGATATGATGTATAAAAGAACCCCATGTATTCTTGCCAAGTTATGGATGTACAACCTAGCATACTCTTCAACCCCATATGTGGTCATAATCAGTAGAAAGTAAGTCGATTTCATCATCCTATCAACCACAACCCAAATAGAATCAAAACCTTTTCTAGTCTTGGGCAACCCAACCACAAAATCCATGTTAATCACCTAGCACTTCCAAGTAGGAATCTCTTTATCTTGTCTTAGGCCACCTAGCCTTTGATATTTGGCTTTGACTTGTTGACAACTATGACAACCGAAAATGAATTTGGCAATGTCCCTCTTCATGTCTCCCTACCAATACACCTCTCTCAAATCTCTATACATTTTAGTAGAACTGGGGTGAATAGAATAAGATGAATTATAGGCTTTGTCAAGGATCATTTCTATCAAGCCATCAACACAAAGCACATACAACCTACCTTGGTATCTAAGTCCACCATCTCCCCCTTGGGATAAAACCTCTACTTTGCTCTCTTTCACCAAGGCCTTCAATTCTAACAAGGAGGGGCCAAGATCTTGTTTAGCTTTCACCTTCTCAAGTAATGAGGATTTAGAACCATCAATAACACTACCACCATTATCCACTTCCCCAACCTAACTCCTAATCTAGACAAACAATGGACCTCCCTAGATATCTCCCTATCACCACCATCAACATGAGCTAGGCTACCCATCGAAATCATACTCACAGCATCTGCCACTACATTAGCCTTACCTGGATGATAATGCACACTCATGTCATAGTCCTTTAGAAGTTCTAACCATGTACTTTGACTCAAGTTAAGATCTTTGTAAGTGAAGACATATTGGAGGCTCTTGTGATCAGTGAACACATCAACATGCACCATATACAATTAATGGCACCAAATCTTTAATGTAAATACCATGACGGCTAGTTCAAGATTATGGGTAGGGTAGTTATTTTCATGCAACTTGAGTTGTGTAGAAGCATAGGTTATTACCTTACTATTTTGCATTATCACACAACCCAAACCAACTCTTGAAGCATCACAATACATCACAAATCCCTCATGACCATCCGGTTGTGACAATATAGGAGTAGACATAAGCTTGTCTTTCAAGGTTTGAAAGATCCTCTCACATTCATCATTCCACACAAACATAGCTTTCTTTTGAGTCAATTGTGTCATAGGGGAAGCAGTAAAAGAGATCCCATTCCTAAATCTCTGATAATACCCTGCTAAGCCCAAGAAACACCTAATGTCCGACGGGGTCAATGGTCTAGGCCAATTTCTGATAATATTCATCTTCTTAAGATCCACCTTAATACCATCCATTGACACCACATGTCCTAGGAAGGCAACCTCCTTCAACCAAAATTCACACTTTTCATACTTAGCATACAATTTCTCCTCCCTCAATCTTTATAACACAATCCTCAAATGAGCCCTATACTCCTCCTCACCATAAGAATATATCAAAATATAATCGAAGAGGACCACAACAAAGGAATCATGATAGGGTTTAAAGACCCTATTCATTAGATCCATAAATATAGTTGGTGCACTAGTCAACCCAAAAAACATCACAGCAAACTCATAATGCCCAAATCTAGTCCGAAAGGCTATCTTGGGAATATAACACTCCCTCGCCTTTACTGGATGATACTCGGATCGAAGATCAATCTTAGAGAAATGGCTAGCCTCTTGCAATTGGTTAAAAAAATCATCAATCCTTGGTAGAGGATACCTACTCTTTATGATGACCTTATTGAGTTGCCGATAGTCCATACATGTCCTAAGGGACCCATCCTTCTTTTTCACAAACAACATTGGTGTACCCTGAGGTGATTGGCTAGGCCTAATAAATCCCTTCTCTAATAAGTCATTAAATTTCCCCTTTAAATCCTTCAACTCTATCAGCACGATATGGTAAGGGGGGAATTAAAATAGGTTGAGTATTCGGGAGGTGGTATATACCAAAATCTATTTCTCTTTCAGGAGGAACATCAGGAAAGTTATTTGGAAAGACATCAAGAAACTCATTCACAATTAGAATGAACTCTATGGGAAGGACTTTAGGCTCCACATCCCTAACCCTCACAAAATGGTAAAGACTTCCCTTAGAGATCTACTTACGGGCTTTAATGGTAGAGATGAATCTACCTTTGACCACCACATCTTGACTCTCCCACAAAAGAATGGGTTCATCTGGAAATTAGAATTTGGCCCTACGAGTTCTATAATCAACAGAAACATAGTAAGCATGCAACCAATCCATCCTAAGAATGATATCAAAATTAATAATGTCCAACTCAATAAGATCACAAGGCAACATTTTGTGTAAGATACCGATACGACAACTTTTATAAACTTTCCTAGCAACAATAGATGAACCAATATGAGTAGACACCTCATATGACTCATGCAATAATTCAAGCTCAGTAAGGAATCTTTTGGCAACAAAGGGGGGTAACAAAAGAAAGAGTGACACCCGGATTAATCAATGCATACACATCAGAGTCAAAAGTTTTCAATATATCAGTAACAACATCGGGGCTTTCACCAACCCCTTGCTTTCCATTCATAGCATAAAACTAGTTGTGCATTGGGGCACCATCTTATCGACCATCTCTCCTCAAAAGAATTGCATTATCACCTTGTGGATGAACCTCCTTACTCTTGTTGTGATTTTGAGGGCATTTTATTGGTTTATGCCCCATTTCTCTACAATAATAACAAGCACCGGTATCTCTCAAGTATGAGCCACCATGACTCTTACCACACTTTAGACATACATCAATAGAATCCATACCCTTACTACCTTGGGCCCTTGAAATATCATTTGCAACTCTCCTTTAAAATACATGAGAAGACCTTTGGCCTTGTTGGAATCGACCACTCTTTTGGAACTTACCCTTAAAACAGGCTCTCTTGGCCTAATGAATCCTTTTCTTCCTCAATTTTTCTCTTCCTTTTGTTCAGTATAGGTCATCAAATGTGACAAGTCCATGTAATTAATCAACATGGCAGGCTAACATTTTTCACTAACCAAGTCGGAGACACCTATAACAAATTTGTTTATTCTGAACCTTAGGTCAGCAATAAAGTGAGGAGTAAACTTTGAAAGTTGGATGAACTTGACGGAATACTCCCTCTCACTCATGGAACCTTGTATCATATTTATAATTCCACCAATTTAGCTTCCCTAAGCTCAAGAGGGAAAAACTGATTAAGAAAAGTTGCCTTAAACTCTTCTCGTAGAACCATATTATTGACTCCGTTTTCCTCCTTCCATTGGTTGTATCATTTTTGTGCTACCCCTTTAAGTCGGTAAGTTGCCAATTTCAACTTATCCTCCAGCCTCACACACATAATAGACAAAATCTTGTAAACCTCATCAATGAATTCTTGAGGATCCTCACTCACCTTAGACCCATGGAATTCTGGAGATTTCATTATCATGAAGTCTCTCACCCGAGAGGCCAGTGTAGTAGCATGAGGGGCTAGGGCCCCTTGGTTGGCTTTATTAGTCACCACTTATGCATGCAGGGTGAGAGCATCACTAATCTTTCCATTGGCCGGTTGCTCCTTGGGCTTGCGGGTTCATCTTTCTCTTGTATTAGGTATGATCTGGCATAGCAAAGAACAAGCATTAGGGGAGGAAAGGTTACTTCAACTCTATAACATAACTTGGAATATGAAGAAGGAAAATATTTCCTGAAACGTCTCATAGCCTCCCACTCATAATTGTGGTGCACAATACAATCATGAATAGGACTCTAATCAATACGGTATGCTGGAATCTAAGGATCTAACAACCTAGTGCTCTGATACTATCTTTGTCATGCTCTGAACCTAGGGCCTACACATGAACAGTGAATAGGGAATTCAAAGGAACCCCCAAACAAGCCTTATAGCATATCATTACATATCCTTGGTCGCGGAAGAAATTAATATAACAGTATGAAATAAGCATAAGTAAGAGAATTAGGGCTAAGATTAAACTTCATATCATATCATCAAGAAACAAGAGAGTTAAGGCTTATAGTATAGATACATAATATATCCAATAACACCTCTACTAAATAGATAAGAGTAGGGGCCATGAAAAATAATTAGTCTCACCCTCATAGTCAATACATGAATAAAGGTAAGAACATCTTCTTACAAAGCAAGAGAGCATAAGTAGTGTCCCAAAATGTAAAGGACTCACCAAAAGATTGAGAGATAATTGTTCTAGCCATGTAGAGGAGGAAGATGATCAAGCGGTGCACCAGTTCCTACATGGTGACATTATACGGGTTGATAGAGTACAAACCTCCCAAATGATTAATGGGCACAAACCGCTAACAAGGTTGATCAATACAAACACCAACAAGGTTACCTGGGCCTACCACCCTATAAATTAGGCGATCAAAGTACTAACCCCTCAACAAGGTTACCCGGGCCTACAAGTACACGAGCGAGGCTTGGTCATCCCCAACACTATAGCGATAATATCATACATATACACTCCTTCATAATCATATACATACATTCCCTTTCATCATTATTCAATTATCATATCATCATCATTTCATCATCATAAAGTCATTCAATTGATAATACATACATAGGACCTTCAATTCCTCAAGAAATCATAATCGTACATTTTATCAAATACTTCTAGAGTGTGTAGTGCTAGTGCAAAATCATACAATTTAAGAGTGAACTCACACAATAAAATTCATCGTGAAACAATCAGATTCTTGGTAGCACCCTCAACCAATATACATCAGAGTCTCTTATCAAATCTCACAATAGATCTTAGATTCACAGCTTAAAATATAATAAAATAGTCACAATTTCATAAATCCCAACATAGTGAGCAATGATTTTCATAACAATTAAAAACCATTTGTAAATCAACCTTAAATCAAGCAAATTAGAGTAAAAGAAAGCTTGGGTATCATGTGTGGAAGGATCCCTGAAAAAAATCTGCATACCTTAGCATTGGAGATGAACTTGATGAATATTGGAGATGGATACTTGAAGCATGAGAGAAAATCCTTAGATTCGGATGAGTTTTGAAACTTGGATTTAGGAGATGAAATATTATCTAAGTGTTTGACATAGTATTGGAAAATGTTTAGAATGATATGATGGTGAGAAATTTCTAAGTATAGGTATTTTGACATTTGGGATCACTTAGGTCCAAGACTTGAAATTCTTGAACCGAAGTCAAAACTGGACCAAAAACAACACCAGTGCGCGCTAGAAATTGCATTTTGAAAATTTTGAATTTTTATACGGTTGGTCTAAAATCAGGGTTAGACCTAATTTCTGACTGAATTTGACCCTTAAACAAGAATATGCTGTAAAAGTTTTGATATCTCGCACAGATTTTGAGATATAAAGATATATGATTTCAGGCACTTTTGAGGCACATTTTCGACACTTTTTTGGGTCTTTACACAAGAATTGCATGGTTCTAAATTCATTTCATGTACCCACCATGAATTGATTAATGATGTATGCCAAGCTTCTATGATGTTGAGGGCTTTATGTCAAGATTATGTAAACTATGAATGATATGAATTTTTTGAAAGGCTATTGTGCATGTTATGAGATATGAGAATATTGTCAAAAGTTATCAAAGTTGTGAATCCTTATTTTGATGTTATAAAGCTTTGGTTTTGAGGAGATACTCTATGAAAATATTATGATATTATGATGATTTGCACAACATGGCTATTCGTATGATTTAAATATTCCTTAGGATTGTAACCTAGTACTGAGAGGACTTTAGTAGATAACCATTGTCCCATAACTATTCTACCACAATAGGTTTATGAATTAGCTAATGGATCCACATAGCTCATGTGACATGATTGATCAAAAAGGGTGGTGTTCCCATATGACGCATGTTATTTAAATTTAGAAATAGGTGGTTTCCCGTAAGGTTGTTATCATAAGTTAATTGAAAATGGATCGTGTTCCTGTTTGGTGTTTATGAAGAACTTTCTGAAATGGGTTAGATCCCATATGGTGAGTGTTTAGTTTACCATGGCAAGTAGACCATTCCTAGTTCGGTGTGGAGTGAACATCAGTATTTCATATCATAGCTGGCTTGGTCTTACTTGTCATTTTTGTCCCTTCACATTTATGTATGATATGTTATATGATTTGATGATTTCTCATGCATATTTTGACGAAGGCATGGAGCATCCATGACATATTTAGCTTATACCCATTGAATATGTTATGCATATTGCTTTATTATGGCTTATACTCTTTGTTGCATTGAACTCCGCATATTTAGTACATTCCAAGTACTAATGCATAATATTTCCTATATGATCTAACCATGTGATGTTGCCCAAGTTAATCCTCCTTTTTAGAGAAGATATAGAACCTAACCAACGTTCGGGTCGATCGCACAGGCGATATGTAAAAACACGAAAGTTCACCAATACACAATCCAAGTAATTAACCGGCTGAATTCCCCAAAGGGCTGAGTTTGCAATAACTAATGAGAAAATAAATGAACCATCATGGGAGAAAAATCAATAATAGAGAGCTACTAGGGTATTGTGTTCCCTATGATTCCCCAAATCAGTATCATTGGATAACCTAATTCATGTGTAGTGTATAGCAAGGATGGTAATTTAAGTTCACCAAACTCTTTGGTCAAAGTTTAGAGGTAAATTTCACTATGTGATTCGGTCCATCTCCATAGTGTGCATTACTAACACCTATTAGTCGTAGTACAACTTCCCCGTTGGCCTAGTTTGGTTGATTAGATGAGAAAACATCAATTGAATCCTGTTAATTAATCTCTTTTCTTATTCATTACTACCTTGGTCTAGTCAGTAAGACTAGACAAGTTCTAATGTTTGCCACCATCAGAAAACATGCAAAATGAAAAGAGTTAATTAATACATGCATATACACCTTCCAAGAATTATGAATTATCTTATTGTACTTTGTTAGTTTTTTAGGATTCCCACAATACTAGTTGTGGATTTAGCTACAGATTCTATACGTATATGAAGATATTATGAATTAAAAAGACATGATTAAATACTTACACAATTAAATTAATAACAAGCAAATCCAAAGTCATTGAATATCACAAGCTTGAAGATCAAATTACACCACAAGTGTTCTCAAAGAATCTCTCGCATTTTCTCTCTTAAAATATTGAGTTCTTTGAGTAAGTACTAACTTAAGACTACACAAAACTGATGTGAATTGACAAAAATTTCTAAAAAATAACCTAAAAACGTATTTCTAATAATTAACAATAAGTCCTAAATAAATTAGGAAAACTGCTTAGTACGCCATAAAAAAGGTACTTTACGACCCGTATTTGCTTTTAATATTTGTAGTCAGGGTCTCATAATCAGCTGTTGGAATTTGGACTTCACTTCTGCGATACCCCTTCATGACTCGTAAATTGGCTTACGATTTGATAACTTACCTGCAAGTCCATTTCTCTGACCTCAGGACACAAAAGGTATTTTATGACTCATAAAACACTCTATGACTTGTCTGCATGTTCGTAGAATTCAACTTCAGCAAATAGCCCCTCACTGAAAATCCTCACGAACCTATCTATGACTCGTAGAATACATTATGATACATAGAAAGTCTCACACAACAGCAAAAACTAGAAACTTCTGAATTTTTTTCCAAAATCATAGCTAACCTGTACTCTTGCAAATTTAAAAACAAAACACATAAAATTGAGAAATTTCACATTGTGAACACATAAAATCCTAAGTTTTAAGCACAAAATATGTTGTATTTTGGTAGAACATCAACACCCTCAACTTAAAATTATTATTTGTTCTCAAGTGATAGACTTAATCTATACACATAAAGTCTCGTACAACAGTAAAAACTAGAAACTTCTGCATTTTTTTTCCAAAATCATGGCCAACTTGTAATCCTGGAAATTTAAGTACAAAAACACATAAAATCGACAAATTTGCATTGAGAACACACAAAATCCTAAGTTTTTAAGCACAAAATGTGTTGTATTTTGGTAGAACATCAACACCCTCAACTTAAAATTATTGTTTTTCCTCAAGCTATAGACTCAATCCATATACATAATATAGTAACACACCTACCTCAACTCAATCATACATCACATACATCTCCGACTTAGATACCCACACTAGATTTTCAAAACAAGTTCAGATAGACATATAGCAAACCAAAATAAAATGGTGCATGTTACAACACAACAATAACAATTAAGGGGTTATCAACAATCCACAATCATAGAATAAGTCAAATGTTAACAATGCAATACAAGTGCCCTCACAGAAAGAAGTCCCATATTTGATACCCAATGATGTTTTCATATTTGCCCTTGGGACTATGCAAAACCCTCACTTTCACAAAAGATATTCATGCATAATAACTAATACCATAGGCTTGCCCCTATATGCAAGACTCAGACCCTTAACTAGTTAGACTAGGTTCACTTTAGGACTTTCTAGGCTTGGAACGTAGCCTCAGGGTCTTTGGTATGGCATTTTGGAAAAATAGTGACTAAAGGCCCTTCTCGAAACTGCATTTTTCTACACTTTTGCCCCACTACTCTGCTACTTTTACATTATTCTCCCTTTTTCCTATTTCAAGCTTCTCTAGGTGCTTTCTTATCATTTTTTAGCTTCGTAGCTTATTTTCATACTTCATTTTGTTTTTTAGTTCTCAATGAACACATCTTTCATTTTTCTTGCACCCAGTATATGATTTTTCTCCTTTTTCTCCATATTCTTCATTCATCCCCTTATTTTTATGCTTTACCCTTATATATGCCACCCTCAAAATAGACTTTTAACCTGTGTTGAGGTGCGCAATATCCATCTTCTGAACCAAGACCACTTTTGGTAGCCACTCTCAACTTAGGCTTTTGCCCTCAGTCAATGTACACAATATTCAAGGAAAGACTAGGGCTAATATAATGATTTTTCACTAAATAAGGTCTAGGTTAATCAAGTGTTTTTAAAGAATAGGTATATGTTAGGCTCGAACAATCAGAATAAGGGATATATTATTAATTTGGTTGGTTATTTTTAGGCTAAAGTGGACTACTTAAGAACAATGACCTAAGATCCTTTTCTAATCTAATTAATCTACAATCTAGCCTAAAGTAACAAGGCAAGTTCTGAATTAACAAAAAATACCTGAATTTATCAAATTATGCTCACAATTACATGGCACTGTATACATTATCAACAAAAGACTCGCAAATCATTTATTTATTTCAATGCATCCTCAATTATCAGAATTGATATTGTTAGACACCTAAACATGCATGGTTACTATCTAACTACTTATGTGCTATCAAAATAAAACACATTTGATGCCTAAAACTTGAGATTTTGTGTGTTCTTAATGCGATATTTATGAATTTTATGTGTTTTTGTGTTTGTTTTTGCAGGAAAAGCAGGTTGGCACAATTTGGGAAGATTGCAAACTTTTTTTGGTTTCTGCAGTCTTGCGAGACTCTCTACAAGTCGTAGAGTGGGTTTCGTAGAGATTTCCAGTGTTTGATAATAGTTTGAAGATTTGATGTTCAGCCACACAAGACCTCTGTATGACTCGTAGTTCACTCTAAGATTCATATGGAGGGGTTTCATGAAATTTTCTAGAGAATGACCAAAGAAGGACTAAAAAATATAGATGAGGACTATGAGAGGTCAATACGAGTCATCGATCAGACTATGACTCATGAAGATGTTTCATAGCAGTGAAGTCCAACATTTAAGAAGCTGAACATGAAAGCCTGATTACAACTCATAGACCTAGTTAGGATTCGTAACTGTGAGTTGTAGTAGCCACCAATTAGTTTTTCTAATATCATTAGGAACTTATTTGTAAATACTATAACTAAAAAATTTTAGGTCATTAGAAGAAGATTTTCAGAGAATGGAGTAGAGAGAATGAAATTAGAGTAGCTTTAGGGTTTTAGACTTGGAGACAAAATATTAGAGAGGAGAATACACTTGTGGATTCATTTCATCTTTCAATCTTGTGATTCTCAATACAAATTGGGTTTTCTTATTCTTCAATCTATTTGGGTAAGTAAATAATTATTTTTTCTAAATCCATGATTTCTCTATATGCCCATAACATGAGTAGTTAAACCTACAACTTGGGGTTGTGGGAACCATGAGAATCTAACTTAGAAAATTAGGATAATTAGCATTTCTTGGAATGGGTATTTGCATGTATTAACCAAACCTCTTCGTTTTGCATGTTTTATAATAATTTCGAACATTAGATCTTGCCTAGTGTCATGATCCCAACCAAGGTAGTGATGAATAGGAAAAAAGATTGGTTAACAAAATTTGATAAATTCCTTCTTGTCTAATCAATCGAACTGTGCTAAGAGGAGGTTGACTGGGATATTAGGTAATGATTAGGATAACACACTATGGAGATGATTGAAGTCCCATAGTGAAATTTGACCTTTACCTTTCACCAAAAGGTTGGAAGAACATAAATTACCATCCTCTATGTGATATTCTATTGAGAATTATGTTATCTGGGGAAATTAAGTTAGTGAATCATGGGAAAGACAATTACCCAAGTTGCTCTCTATATTGGCTATCTCTCATTTTTAGTTAGTTTATTTTATTTCTTGTCGATCATTGCAAACCCCCATTTCTTTGGGAATTGAGCTATTTAATACTTGAACTATTTATTAGTAAACCAATTTGTGAAGTTTTTTCATTCTCTATGAGATACGACCCTAACCTTTGTTAGGTTTATTACTTTGATAATCGCTTTGTCCTATAAAAAAAAGGTGTGTGTTGAGCGTGACCAAAGAATTATGGTGACATTGCCAGGGAATACAATGAGACTTTGATTGTATTCATTAGTAATTTTAATTCAAGTATTGATTTCTTAGTTCTCTTGTATTTTACTTTTGTTTTTGTTTTTGTTTGTTTAGTTTCTTCGCAGGGTATATAGGTGTTCTATGCCTAACACAAGGAGTCAACGCATTCCCTTAGCTCTGATTAACTTAGAGATCCAACAGTTAACAAGAAGAATGACTCAAGAAAATGCTAATATCGCAGTTAATGAAGCAATAAATCAGAATCTTGATGTTGACGATAGGGATGACAGTCCACCTCCTATGGAGAATACGCCACAACCTAGGGACGCCAATGAGAGTGCTTATGGATAGAATAAATATAGATTGAATCTAATGGCCATTGATGTAACGAGAGCTATAATGTTGCCACTACTACCAGCCTACACTAAGTTCACAGTTTCAAGTGGATTGCTTTAAATGCTTCAAAATCGTGGTCTATTTGTGGGTCTACCATCTGAGGATCTACATAGCCATCTGCATAATGTATCTTTTGATTCCAAAAGTGTGATATGGACACAAAATCTTTCCATGGATATTGTTGGATTGTGCATTTTCCTACTGTGTCTTATGTGTATTATAGTGGAGTGACTATCTGAGCTCTAACAAAGCTCAATCACCAGTTGGGCGAATTTATAGAAGGCTTTGGTGGAAAGGTACTTCCCAAGGTCAAAGAAGCTCAAATTAAAAGATCAAATCAAAAATTTTGAGAAATTACCTAGTGATTCAATAGTACAATGTGGGAGCGATTTACTAAGTATTTGAGAAGCATCCCTGACCACAAAATTATCGACGATGCCATGGTGGAGATCTTCTGTAGCTGATCTATTCAATTTTTTTTCTTTCTTAACTATGTGGGAAAATCATGGGTTATTTGTCTTTAATTTTCAGATATTATGGCTCCAAAAGGCAAGCGGGCATAGATTGAGGCTTTCAGAAGGCAACTTATCGATAAGCCTACTTATGGTGAACAGACCAATTTAAGTGGATCAATGGAGATTTATGACACCCAACCTAATCCAGCAGTAGCTCAACCACACACGAAAGCTGTTGCTAGAGCTGGGCAACTTTAGGCTTAGGTCGTTAGTCCTTCCCAGTCTAATGAGGAATGTAGTGAGGAGACTGGGAGTAGCATGCCCCAGATGATTAGGTCTAGAGATGAGCAGAGTTTAAAGGATGGGTCCTAAGATAGAGAAGACACCGATTCCTCGAATGCATCATCATCTTCTTCAGTACTGGTTCCTATTGCTAATTGGTGGGGAATCTAGGGGATGAAAGCCATACTTTTAGAGGGAATGCAGCCCAAGAAGTATAGCGAACCCACACACTCAATATATGATGATCCTTGAGTTATTTACGATAGATTGAGCAATGCCCATATCTTCTATGACACAATATGGGCTTAATTAGTTGATAGATAAACTTGGAAGATATGCCCCAGTTCTGGTATGGGAGTTCTATGCATCTTACACAACTGCAATTCTTTATGATATTCCCAAGGGGAAGAGACCTCTCACATAACTGAGATTGAGAAAGGTACTAGTGAGAGGGTAGCGGGTCGATATTTCAGATGAGATGATCTGCTGTGTATTTTTTGGTCCCAAGTATCGAGATTAAAATTGATGGCTGAATTCAATTACAGATTATGACAGGCTTGAATGATGGTAATTTCAAAGGTTCCAATATAGAGGACTGAGTTTTTGAGATGTGTGGCCAGTTACAATGCAGAGCAGAGGCCAAAGTCTGCTTGGGTCACCACACATATGGAGTTTACTATGAAGGATTCACTCTCTTTACCCGTCATATTTTGGTGGGCAGTTGTTACATCTCGCATACAGTCTACACTAGAGAATAACACTAATAAAGGAGCGAGCGATACTAGTTGCCAGTATCTTAGCTAGATATAACACTAATTAGGCCCAACTCATAGCAGGAAATGGCCATTACCATGCCATTTCCGGTCTTGACCTACAGACTCTGCATAGATTACAAGGTGTAGATATTACATCATCATGACCAGTTGGTACCACCCCAGCACATGTTGGAGGCCAACCTAATTACGACTGGTGAGTTATGGTACTTCAGAGGACACAACCTTCTCCTATGCTTGAAATGTTTGCTCTAGAGACATCACAGGTGGGTTCGATGACTGCCCCCACTACTACTCCAACTGCTACTATAGATGAGAGACCACAGCAGCCCGAGACAGTTGATAATGAGAAGGGTCTGACTATAGCTACTCCTACATCAGAGACCACCATATCAAAAACTTCTACATCGGTATGGTTCATGTGTTCGTGGTTTCTATCCAGGTCATGGTATAGTGATTATAACGAACTAAGGCTCAGTTGTCTCAGCTCATTTAGTAACTCAAGCCATGGGTCTGGCAAACTATAAAGAATTAAGAGAAGCGATGCCAGGCATTTACCATATCTACCGGTTAGGTGCGTGTTTCTATGTTGGATGCCTATATTTATGCCTTTGAGGACCAGGTTTAAAAGATAATAGCTGAGTTCCGACAATTAGATTTGTCAACATCATGAGGTGATGAGATAGAGGAGAGAGATGTACGTCAGAAAACCTCTAATGATGATGATGAGGATGAGTAGGATGACCTTGGGCTAGCCTTGAGGATAACGAGACAAGAAGAGGAGCTGAGTCTAGCCTAGGAGCATGGCAGGGTGATGGGTACTAGCCTATCTAGACAGAGTTCGGCTACTATGCATACAACCTCGCAGGAGGAAGATAAGCAGATGCATCCCCAGACTGGTGTTTAGGCATCAAGATAAACTTTTGACCTCTTGCATTCACTTTGATTTTGTTTTTGTTCATTGAGGACAAGATATAATTTTTTTCGATGGGATATGGGCAGTTATACACCTTGGTGAACTCTAAGTAGCTTATGGTCTATAACTATCCCAAATTTTTATCCCGAGGTTTTCTTGCGTGTGTTCTTTTTCCTCGTAGATATTTAATTTCTATTGAATCAACATGTTTAGAATGTTTAGATAATATATGCAGCACATAGTACTTATACTTATGGCATACAACTTGTTTTCGATGTTTTATGTTATGATTTGAAAAATTCTAGCCACCAAAAATATTTTGATTAGTGGCTAAATTGCAACTATGTTGTCACGACCTAAGCCTAGGGCCTAGACATGATACGGAGAGTGGGGAACCCGAAGGGACCCCAAACAAGCCTCATAACATATCATTACACATTATTGATTGCAGAAGCAAGTAAATAACATAATTTAATTAGAAATAGGGGCAAGGGACAAAAGGAACACTTTCATAGCATAAACATCAAAACAAGAGAGTTAAGGTTCAACACATAACATGTCCAACAATACCTCTACTACATGGATAAGAGCACAAGCCAAGACAACAAACCAGGATCACGCTCATAGTCAGTACATACATAAAAGAAAGATAGTAATAGGACATAGCATGAGATCACAAATATCATCACTAGACTAGAGGACTCACCAACTAGCTTGAGAGAAATCATTCTAGCCATTTCCTACATGGTGAAATCATATAGGCATAGAGTATGCGTTAGAACGTTTGAATGTACTAAGTATATAGATTGTAAGACAACAAGAGATAAGCAACAGAATTGAAATGCATAAGTATAGGTAATAAGTAGAAGATAACAATATAGCATGCATGGAAGATGCTTGAAGTAAATCATGCTTACATTGAACATAATACATGTTTAAGGAGTGACCATTAATAGTGAATACCCAAGGCCTACCACCTCTTGGGAGAGGCAAATGAGGTACAAACCCCTCAATGTGGTTGATGAGGTACAAATCCCTCAACATGGTTGATGACGTACAAACCCCTCAAGATGGTTATCAAGATACAAACCCGTTGACATGGTGGCATAGACCTACCTCCTCAATAGCAATGCGATCGAGGTATAAACCCCTCAACTTTATTGCACGAGGCTACCATCTCCCGAGCTAGGCGATTGAGGTTCAAACCACGCAACATGGTTACCTAGGCCTACAACCTCCCGAGTGAGGCTTGGTTAATTCCTAATACTATAGAGACAATATCATATACATACATTCCTTTCATCATCATATAGTCATTCAACTCAAAATACATGCATTAGACCTTCAATTCCTCAAGAAACCATATCTGGACATTTTATCAAGAATTTGGTGCATGTGCAACGTTACTGAAAACCCATGGAATTAAACAGTCACATCATGAAAGAAATCTTGAAGTAAATCACCCCACCAATATTTGGTAACACCATCATACAATATACATCAAAACCATTCATCAAATTTTAAGATAGATCTAAGACTAATAGCTCAAAATATGCATAAATAGCCATACTTTTACAAACCCCAACATAGTACCTAGAAAATTTCATACTAGAAAAGCCATGTGTAAAATCAACTTAGAAACATGTATTTTAGGTATCAAGGAAGCTTGGGCACCATGGGTTAAAGGACTCAATGGTTGAAATGCATATAACTTAGCTTTGGACATTTCTTGATGAAGATTGAAAATGGAGACTTGAAGCTTGAGCGAAATTCTGAAGATCCGGATGAGTTTTGGACACTTGAATTTTGAGATGAAATATTGTCTAAGTATTTGAGTGAGTATTTGGGAATGTCTTGAATGATATGAAGGTGAAATGTGGCTAAGTATAGGTATGTTCACGCATAGGAAGGCCAAAGCGCAAGACCAAAAAGCCTTGTACAAAAGTGAAAACTCATAATATTTTTACATTGTGGCCCGCCCTTCACGTGTCTCGCCAGGGGTATGAAAAGCTCTCTGGAAATCATTTTTTGGGAAAATGAAATTGTGATTCATTTACTCTAAAATTCGGGTTAGACCCATTTCACACTCAATTTGACCCCCTGAACAAGAATATGAAGTCAGATTTTCAATGTCACATATGGATTTTGAGATATATAGAAATTACAATTCTGGACATTTTAGAGACACATTTTCGGGAACTTTTTTGGGTCATTTCAATATCTCCCTCTTGGGAACATATGTCACCAAATGTCAAAGAAATGTATATGAGAGAATTAAACACAACAGTTTTAGCCCACATAACAATACAACAATGAACTCGAACATCATTTCAAAAATCTCAACATAAGTGTGAAATCATCATGAACTTGTCAATTTAAACATGAATGCATACAAATGTCATGGGCTGAACATAGACTTAAAATCACATAGTGGGCATAGATAAATACCTTAGGCTTGAATTGAGTGGAAAAGATAAGGATATCACTTTTGCATGTCAATTTCGGCCTCCCATGTAGTACTTTCAACTTGTTCATTCCTCTAAAGGACCTTAATGGAAGGAACGTCCTTGTTCCTTAGCCTCTTCACTTGACTATCCATGATCTCCATTGACCTCCTCATAAGTCAAATTTTCTTCAAGTACACTCAAAACATCCAATGGAACAATAGCATTCAGATCACCCATGTAGTTCCTCAACATAGACACGTGAATCACCAGAGAACCAAATTTAATTCACTAGGCAACTCCAACTCATAAGCCACCTCACCAATCCTGCTCATCACTCTATAAGGACCCACATATCTAGTGCTTAACTTACCGTTCTTACCAAAATAAACCACATCCTTCATGGGTGAAATATTCAAATAGACCTAATCACCAACTTTGAATTTAAGATCCCTTCTCCTCACATCGGTATGGAACTTTTGGCTACTTTGGACTATCTTCAATCTTTCTCTAATCATCCTAACCTTCTTAAGAGCCTCTGTAAGAAGATCGGATCCCAACAAAGCCATGTCTCTAACCACAAATCACCCAACTGGTGATCTACAATGTCTACCATAGAGAGCCTCAAAATGGGCCATACCTATGCTAGAATGATAGCTATTGTTATAGGTAAACTCAATCAATGGAAGATGATAATCCCAACTACCCTTAAGCTCCAATTCACAAGCCCTAAGCATATCCTCAAGTGGTTGGATAGTTCTTTCAGCTTGGTCATCCATTTGAGAGTGAAAGACCATACTAATTTTAACTTTTGTACCAAGACAACTTTGGAAGAACCTCCAAATATGTTTAGTAAATTGAGTAGCACGGTCCAATATGATGAACAAAGGAATCCTATGCAACCTTACCAAGTCATGAATACATAACCTAGTATAATCATCAGTCCCATATATGATCTTAACTAGTTAAAAAAGAGTTGATTTCATCATCCTATCAACCACAACCCAAAGGGAATGAAACCCTTTCTAGTCTTGGGCAACCTAACCACAAAATCCATATTAATCTCTTTCCACTTCCAAGAAGGAATCTCTATGTCTTAGGCTAGGCCCCCTGATCTTTGATGCTCAGCTTTGACTTGTTGACAAGTATGACAACTGAAAACAAATTTGGCAATGTCCGTTTTCATGCCTCCCTACCAATACACATCCCTCAAACCTTTATACATTTTAGTAGAACCAGGATGAATAGAACAAGAAGAACCATGAGCCTCATCAGGAATGTTTTCTCTCAAGCCATCGACACAAGGCACACACAACCTACCTTGGTACTAAGGGAACCATCTCCCCTTGGGAGAAAACATCCACCTTACTATCTTTTACCAATGTCTTCAATCCCAATAAACTAGGGTCAAGATCTTGCTTAGCTTTCACCTCCTCAACCAATCAAAATGTAGATCCATCAACTACCACAACACCCCTATTATCCACCTCTTCCAACCTAACTCCAAATCTAGCCAACCAATGGACTTGCCTAGCTACCCCTTTGCCACTATCATCAATATATGCTAGGCTACCCATGGACACTCTACTCAAAGAATTGGCCACCATGCTTGCCGTACTGGGATGATAATGCATACTCATATCATTGTCCTTAAGAAGTTCTAACCACCTTCATTTTCTCAAGTTGAGATCCTTTTGAGTGAAGACATATTGGACACTCTTATGATTGGTGAACACGTCAACATGCACCCCATATAATAGTTACACCAAATCCTTAATGCAAATACAATGGTGGCTAGTTCAAGATCATGAGTAGGATAATCCTTTTCATGCACTTTGAGTTTTCTAGAAGCATAGGCTATCACCTTAGCATTTTGCATTCGAACACAACCCAAAAAACTCTAGAAGCATCACAATATACAATAAACCCCTTTAGCCCTTTTCGAAGTGACAATACAGGAGCGGGCCCAAGTTTATCTTTCAATATTTAGAAAAATTTTTCACACTCATTGGTCCACACAAATTTGCCTTTCTTTTCAGTCAACTTGGTCATAAGAGAAAAATAGACGGGAACTCGTTCACAAACCTCCGATAAAAACTTGATAAGCCCAAGAAGCTCCTAATATCCGGTGAGGTCAATGGTCTAGAAAATTTTGTAATCACATTTGTCTTTCTAGCATCCACTTTAGTACCATCCCCCGACACCACATGATCTAGGAAAGCAACCTCTTTAAACTAAAATTCACATTTTTTATACTTGGCCTACAACTTCTCTTCCGTTAATGTTTGTAGCACTGCCCTCAAATGATCCATAGGCTCCTCCTCACTATATGAGTAGATCAAAATGTAATCAATGAAGACCACAACAAATAAATCTAGGTAGGGTTTAAAGACCCTATTCATAAGATCCATGAAGATATTGGTGCATCAGACAACTAAAAAATATCATATCAAACTCAAAATACCCATAAGGTCATCTTAGGAATATCATATGCCTTAACCTTCACTTGATGGTACCCGAATCGAAGATCAATCTTAGAGAAGTGTCTAGCCCCTTGCAATTGGTCAAAAAAATCATCAATCCTTGGAAGAGGATACTTATTATTGATGGTGACCCTATTGAGTTGCCAATAGTCTATACACAATCTAAGGGACTCATCCTTCTTTTTCTCAAACAACACTGGAGCACCCTAAGGTGATTGGATAGGCCTAATGTAACCCTTCTCCAACAAAAACATCAATTGCTCTTTTAGATCCTTCAACTCTGCCAGTGCCATATAATAATGGGAAATAGAAATGGGTTGATTATCGGAAAGGAGGTCTATACCAGGAAAGTCATTCGGAAACACATCAAGGAACTCATTTGCAACTGGAACCAGCTCTATAGGAAGGACCTTGGACTCCATATCCTATACCCATACAAGATGATAGAGACACCTATTAGAGATCAATTACGGGATTTAATGCAAGAGATGAATCTACCCTTGACCACTACATCATGACTCTCTTACACAAGGATATGTTCATTTAGGAATTGAAGACCTACAGGTTCTACAATTAATAGAGGAATAGTATGAATGCAACAAATCAATCCCAAGAATGACTTCATAATCGACCATATCCAACTCAAGAAGATCACAAGGCAATATTTTATACAAGATGCAAATGGGATAATTTCTATACACCTTCCTAATAATAATAGATACACCATTAGATTAGACCATTAATATGACTCAAACAACAATTTGGGCTCAACATGAAACTCTTTGGCAACAAAAGGGGCAACAAAATAAAGAGTGGCACCCAGATCAATCAATGCATACATATCAAAATCAAAGACTTTTAACATACCAGTGATGACATCGAGAACGTCCTCAACCCCTTGCCTCCCTTGGAGGGCATAGAATTATTTGTGCCTTAGGGCACCATCTTGTCTATCACCTCTCCCCTTAAGAACAACATTAGTACCTAGTGGACTAACCTCCTTACCCTTATTGCAATTTCGAGGGCAATCCATCACCTTATGCCTAACTTCACGACAACCATAACAAGCATTGGTATCCCTCAAGCATGGGCCGCTTTGACCCTTACCATATTTCAGACACCCACCATTAAGAACCAAACCCCCCAACATATTTGGCCCTTGGAAAGTCGCTAGTAACCCTTTAATTAAATGCATGAGAAGACCCTTGGCCTTGATGGAATATGTGACCCTTTTGGCCTTGGAATTTTCCCTCAAAACAGGCCCTCTTGGCCTGATTAATCCTCTTCCTCAATTTTTTCTCCTCCATTTATTTATCATAGATCATCAAATGGGATAAATCGATGTCGATGATCAACCTAGCAGACCGACATTCCTCACTCACCAAATTAGATGCACCAATTATGAACTTGTTCACTCTAAATCTTGGTCATCAACCAAGTGGGGAGCATATTTAGAGAGTTGATTGAACTTAAGGGAATGCTCCCTCACACTCATGGACCCTTATTTTAAATTTATAAACTCCATCAATTTGGCTTCCCTAAGCTTAAGAGGGAAGAACTAATTAAGAAAAACCATCTTGAACTCCTCCCATAGAGCCACATTATTGATTCCCTTCTCCTCCTTCCTTTGGTTAAACCATATTTGTGATACTCCTTTGAGTTGGTAGGCCGCCAACTCTGCTTTTTCCTCCACTCTAACACCCATGATAGCCAATACCTTGTAGACCTCCCTAATGAACTCTTGAGGGTCCTTTTCTACCTTAGAACCATGGAATACCAATGGGCTTATCCTCATGAAATCTCTTACCTGAGATGCCGGTGTAGGAGCATGAGGGGCTTCGTCCCTTTGGTTGACTTGATTGGCCACAACTTGTGCTAGCACAGTGAGAGCATCCTAGAGCTCACCATGAGCTGGTTGTTGCTTGAAAGTCCAGCTCTCCTTCCTCTTGTGTTAGGCAAAATATAGCATAGAAAAGAATAATCATCAAGGGGAAAAACTTACTTCAAATCTATAGCATGACTTATTAAATGAAGAAGGGAAAGAGTTCCTAAATTGCCTCATAGCTTCTTGTTCATAGTTGCATTGCACAATACAACCATGAACAAGACTCTAATCAATACATTGTATTGGATGCCAAGGACCATCAACAACCTATTGCTCTGACACCAAGTTTGTCACGGCTCAAGCCGATGGACTAGACATGATACAGCAAATGGGAAACCCGAATGGACCCCAAACAAGTCTCTTAACATACTATTACACACCATTGGTGGCGGAAACAAGTAAATAACATGATTGAATTAGAGATAGGGGCAAGGGACTAAATGAAGTCTTTCATAACATAAACACCAAAATAAGAGAGTCAAGGTTCAACACATAACATGTCCAACAACACGTCTACTGCATAGATAAGAGCGGGGGCCAAGAAAAGCAACTGGGCTCTCCTTCATAGTCAATACATACATAATAAAAAGATAGTCTTAGGACATAGCATGAGATCAAAACATTGTCCCCGGAATGCAGGAATTACCAACTAGCTTGAGAGAAGTTGTACTAGCCACGTAGAGAAAGATGCTCAAGAAAGGCTCAGATTCCTACATGGTGACAGTATGTAGGCATAGAGTATGTATTAGTATATTTGAATATACTAAGTATGTAGGATACAATACAATAAAAGATACGCAACGGAATCAAAATGAATAAACATAGGCAATTCATAGAATATAACAATACGACATGCATGGAAGATGCTTGAAGTAAGCCATGCTTACATAGAGCATAATATATGTGTAAGGAGAGACTAGTAATAGTGAATATCCAAGTCCTACCACCTCCTTGGAGAGGCAAATGAGGTACAAACCCATCAATGTTGTTGATGAGGTATAAACCCCTCGACAAGGTTGCACATGCCAACTACCTCCAAAGCAGGGCAATCAAGGTACAAGCCCCTCAACATGGTTGCATAGGCCTACCACCTCCCAAACGATGCAATCGAGATTCAAACCCCTCAACATGGTTTTCGGGTCCTATAACCTCAAACACTATAGAGATAATATCATATGCATACATTCCTTTCATTATCAAAATAATCATTAAGCTCACAAGACATGTATTGGACCTTCAATTTCTCAAAAAACCCTACCCGAACTTTTTATCAAATACTTGGTAGGTATGAAATGCTAGTGTAAAAATATGCAATTAAAGAGTGAAATCATAAAATAAATCCTAAAGTAAATCATCCCTTAAATACTTAGTAACACTGATTTATAGTTTACCTCAAAATCCTTCATCAAATCTCAAGATAGATCTAAGATTCATAGCACAAAACATGCAAAAACTATCATACTTTTACAAAACCCCAAAATAGTTTCTAGCCAAATTCATAATAGAAAACCCATATGTAAAATCAACTTAGAAACATGTATTTTAGGTAAAAAGGAAGCTTGGGCATTATGGTTGAAAGGACCCAATGGTTTAAACCTACATAACTTAGTTTTGGAGAATTTTTGATGCAAATTGGAGATGGAGACTTGAAGCTTGAGTGAAATCCTTAACATCCGGATGAGTTTTGGACACTTGAATTTTGAGATGAACTATTGTCTAAGTGCTTGAGAGAGTATTTGGGAATGTCTTGAATAATATGAAGGAGAAATATGGCTAAGTATAGGTATTTTCATACATGGGAAGGCTTAAACCCAAGACCAAAAAGCCTTGGCCTAAAGTGAAAACTGCCAATATTTTTACACTATGGTGCACCTAGGGCGCGAAAAGCTCTCTGGAAATCAATTTTTGGGTAAATGCAATTGCGATTACTTTGATCTAAAATTAGGGTTAGACCCATTCACACTTAATTTGACCCCCTAAATATGAAATGATGTTAGATTTTTGATATTATACACGAATTTGGAGATACATAGAAATTACGATTCTGAGCATTTTTTAAGCACATTTTCAGGTACTTTTTGGGGACTTTTCAAATATGAACATGGGACGATTTTGGTAGACTCTTTTAGCAATAATGGACTCACCAAATGAGGTAGACACTTCATAAGGTTCATACAAAAACACAGGACTCACATGAAGCTTCTTTGCAACAAAAGGAGTAATGAAAGAATGACTGGCACCTGGATCTATCTAAGTATACACATCATAATCAAAAACCTTCAACATATCGATAACAATATTGTTCACCTCCTCCACTCTATGTTTTCCTTGGATAGCATAGAACGAACATATTTTGCCTTGGAGCACCCCCTTGTTGGCCTCCCATTGCCATTTGACTCATATTTTCACCTTGGCCTTGAGGACGACCATCTTTAACTTTGTTTTGAGCATGAGGAAAATCAACAACCCTATGTCCACTTCACCATAACTAGAACAAGCATAAGATTTTCTCAAACATGTGCTACCATTGTTTTTACCATATCTTTCGCACTTAGGATTAGACATCCCACTATTACCTCCTTGGAATCTTGGGTTATTATTTACAATTCTCTTGTTAGGAGCATTGGAACATCCTTGGCCTTGGAATTTGTGGCCTAGAGGAAACCAAACACCCTTAGATTTTGATACCACCTTCAAATCGAGCCCTTTTGGACTAAGCACTTCCTCTCTTTTTATGTTTTTCCCCCAGAGTTCATCAGCATATGTCATGATCCGAGACAAATCCATATCACTCACTATCATAGTCATATGACACTCTACTCTAACCAAGTCGGACACTCCAACATGAATTTGTTCGTTCTAGCTCAAGAGTTAGCCGCCAAATGTAGAGCATACTTGGAAAGCTTGTTGAGCTTGAGGGTATACCACCTCACACTTATGGAACCTTGCTTGAGGTTCATAAACTCCATCATCTTAGCCTCTCTTAGCTAGATGGGAAAGAACTTGTTGAGAAATAGTATCATCATCTCTCCTCTCTAATTTCCATTGTATGAACAAAATTTTGGACTACACCTTTGAGTTGGTAGTCTTCAAACTCCACTTTCTCCTCCAAATTGACCCCCATTATAGATAGCACCTTATATACCTCATCGATGAACTCTTAGGGATCATCTTTTGACTTGGACCCATGAAACTCCGATGGATTCATTCTTGTGAAATACCTCACTCTTGAGGCCAGAGTGGGAGCATGAGGGGCTTGGGTACCTTGGCTCATTTGGTTGGTCATAGCATGGGCCAACATTGTGATGGTATCCTAGAACTCTTCTTAGGCTACCCCTCTATCTTGAGGATCTTATAGAGCGAGAAGTGTCGGTTGCTCCTCGGGTGTATGGCCTCTCCTTAGCCTTCCTCTTCCTATCGGTATGACCTAAGGGAAAAAGTCCTATATTTACTTCTAAAGCATGATATAGACCATGAAGAAGTGAGACATTTCCCAGACTGCCTCATAGCCTCCTATTCAAAGTTGTGGCATGATTTTTAACCATGAATAAGACTCATTTCGGTGTAGTGTATTGGATTTCCTAGGATCATTAACAAGCATGTGATACTAAGCTCGTCACGACCCAACACTAGGGCTTAGATAGGACATAGTGAATGGGAATCGGAGGGGACCCTAAACAAGCCTCTTAGTATATCAATCACACATCCTTGGTTGCGGCAGAAAAATAGGCATCAACAATATATAATTAAAAAGGTCAAATCAGACCAAGGGAAGTCTTGATATCCGTAAAAAAGCATAAAAGAGTCAAGCTCATAGCATAAACATAACATAGTATCCAACAATGCCTCTACTTTATAATGGAGCTAGGGCCAAGACTTTCCCTGGGCACACCCTTATAATAATAAGTACTCAACATAAGAAGTCTCAACATAACATGAAATAAGTAGATATGTTCCTAGTAATTTAGAATGCACCAAATCTTTTTACTAGAACCAAACTAGCCATGTCAAGGAGGATGATAAAAAGGAGCTTCTGATCTTACAAGGTAATATTCCAGTGTGGTATAACTAGATTGCTCCACTAGTATATCAAGGATAATAATCATAAACCTATGGTGGAATATAGTTTAGAGATTAAAGACTTCATATAAGGACTACTTGAGTCGAGCCCCCATCTTAAGCCTCAATTGGTGCTAAGTCAAGTCACCATAGAATACTTAAAGTAATCATACTTTAATCATAACATGAATAACTTGTAAGAACATGAATTGAGTAGATCATAAACATGCTTGAAATTTACTAATGAGCCTAACTTGAAGATGAGAATAGATCATAATCATACATGAACCCTTGCTTTAACTTGAATAGCTCACAAGAGGCAAAATCTTGAAAGAGGGCTAAACTTTATACTTGCAACATCATGACTACTTTTCATGGATTCAATACATGTGTAAAAGCCCTTAATCATGATGAAGTCACTTGACTTGTGAACCATGCAATAGATCATCAATATTTTCAGATTCATTGTCATGTCATCTTATCGAACGCATGGTTGGTTCAAAATCATGCAATTCAAGAGTAAAACAAGATTAGTGAACTCCATGCAAATTAACCCACCAACATGATAGTAACATCCTCATGCGAGGTACCTTGAAATCCATCACAAAATGTCATAATAGTTCATAGTTTCATAGCTTGAAACATGCATAATCTCAATAGTCAAAATCAAATCATAAAGTAAGGTTAAAATAGATATTCATGCATGACCAATAAATGCCTGATAAAACCCCAACATACTTTACGTCCAAAATTCACGATAAGAGATACCTATAGGTAATATAACTTGAAATCAGACAATTTTCATAAAAAGGGAAGGTTGAGTAGCATGGGTGAAAGCACCCATGGATTAAGAACCACTTGCCTTAAACTTTGAATTCCTTAATATGAGCTTGGAGTAGATTTAGAGCTTGAAATGAGTACTTGAGTTTCATAATTAAGCTTAAAATCCTTAGATTTGAATGAGAGAATTGATAGCTTAGAGAAGTTTTAGAGAGGATTTTGTGAGTTATAGAGTTGATAAACGGCTAAGTATGGGTAATTTCATATTTATGTGGCATGTGGGTATGACCTTAATGCCCTTCGGTATGATAAGAAAACTAAGAAAAATGTTACACTGGTCTGCGCCCCAGGCATAACACGGACTAGACGCTGACCACAAAATACACAGTGGCGCGCTCTAGGCATGGACAACCACCGAAAATCAAAAAATTAACAAAAACTATTTTTTGCTATGGGTCTTCCAAAATCCAGCATATACCCATTTTCTACTCAATTTTCCCACTTGATCGAGAATATGAAGTTGAATTTTTGAAATCATGCAAGAATTTTGAGATATATGGAAATTACGATTATGGGGTATTTCGAAGCACATGAGGATATTTCATTGTAGCTACTTGGTCTATGTTGCTTGAGGTCTCTTCCTACATATGTATGATAAATTATGCAAGTTGAATGATTAACAAGCATATCTTGTTACAAACATTTATTACGCACGCCATATTGAGATTATATATCCATTGCTTATGACTATGCATTTTTAATATATTGGCTTATGTCTTTATTGCATTGCACTCTGCATACTTTGTACATTCAAACGTACTAACACATATCTATGCCTATGTGATATTACTATGTAGGGACCGAAGCTCCTTTTTTATCATCCTCCACATGGCTAGTTCGGTACTTCAGAGAAAAACATTGGTGAGTCCTCAAGTTCGAGGACAAAATTTAATTTATTCTTGCTATGTTGAGACTTCTTTATATTGCACTTGATATCATGAGGGTGAGCCTGGGAAGTGTCTTGGCCCCCAATTCCAATCGGGTGTGCATTAGCCGAGTCAATGTCATCAATGTTCACAGATAGTTGGTCTTTGTTTGGCCTTCATGGGTTCCGATGTAAGTTTACCAGAGAATGTGTATCATAGGATAGACATGGTGAATGGGAACCGAAGAGTTCCCAAACAAGACTCAAAATATCGACATTCATATCATAGGTTTGGAAGTGTATTCAAATAGTAAGCATATGGATCTAAGGGACGTGAAAGTATGACTCATGCTATGGGGATGTCATCAGGAAATGGAGAAATATGAATTCACATAGCACATAGCACATAAAGACTAAGGGGTGGGTATGTATGACTCACTTTATATGGGAAACTCAGGACTTAGGATCTTATACATTTCCACATTAAACATACATACTTATCATAATTCTCAAAGTCAATCCATAACAGTCATATCCAATAGATAACCATAATCATAAACTCTAAACACAACACATAGCACATAACCATATAAGAGTCTACGTGGCATCCAAAAATGTCTCTAGTCATAAATGGGATGGGGACCAAGACATATCCATGTCTCATGCTCAAAGTAAAAACAACATAAGCAAAAGCAACGTAAGGTAGAGGAATGGTGACTTATCCTTGGAAAACAGGACTCACCACAACAAGCAAAACTTGAGATCCAAGCTAAAGTTGTACGGTGGATGATCCTAGTCCTCAGTCCCTATATGGTGAGATCATATAGGCAAAAGCATGTGTTACTACATTTGAATGTACTACCTATACAGGATGCAATGCATGTAACTTACCAAAACCTGCATACAATATTAGATGGCAAAGGCACATAATACATATATATATATATATATATATATATATATA